>JBBPBX010065747.1:0-19869 GCA_038048925.1 Garcialebias charrua | reverse complement strand
CCCATAATCATGGAAACACCAGATATGGGAAACTCTGGTCTCAACCCCACGACAACTTCTCCTGAACAAAGTTCTGAATTAATTATTATTTTGGCTAAAGGAACATCAACATCTAACATGTTAAAGCCACGTATAGGTAGCTTTGCTTTTATCATGTTCCTGTCACTCAGGGGCAGTACACTGTCTAATATAAAGGACTGAGATGCAGCAGTATCACGAATAATCTTTATGGGTACCTTTTTATCAGAATGAGAGGTAGAAACGAACCCATCCATAATGAAGGGGTGAAATCCATCATTCTCAACAGCATCTGTGGTAGAAGACAACTGATTATTCACAGTTTTAATAAGAGCCACAGGTTTTGTTTCCTTTTTCTTTAACTTGGGACAATTTGTGCTAATATGTCCTTCCTGTTTACAATAGAAACAAACAATCTTATCTCTGGAAGTAAATTCACGCCCAGACAATGTTCTGTTTTCACCACGCCCCAACACAGGTATTTTTGAGTCCTTGGGGAATGTCACCGGCCCTTTAGGTTTAAATGGAGAGCCATTTCCCCTCGGTCTGAAAACACGAGAAGACTCAGAATGGAAAGGTTTGGGTCGGTCAACAGAAGGTGATTTATCATAGATGGGACGTTCAACACTGAATTTGTGAGTTAACACATATTCATCCACCATAACTGCAGCTTTAGAAGCCTCAGTAATTTTATGTTCGTTCAAATAAGTGGCTACCCGGTCTGGCAGGCCCTTCTTAAAGTCTTCTAACAAAATCAGCTGTTTAAGCAGGTCGTAATTTGTAGCAGAGCTCGCAGCACACCAACGATCAAAAAGGACTTCTTTTTCTCTTATAAAATCAGTATAAGTTTGGTTCTCCAATTTGCTTAAATTTCTGAACTTTTGTCTGTAAGCTTCAGGGACCAGTTCATAAGCTCTCAATATAGCATCTTTCATGATTTTATAATTACAACTGTCCGTCACTGAAAGAGACGCATAAGCATCTTGAGCTCTTCCCGTTAATTTACTTTGTAATAGTATTGGCCACACATTTTCTGGCCAGTTCATAGAACTTGCGACCTTTTCAAATAGAATAAAATACTTGTCAACGTCACTCTCATTAAAAGATGGTACAAGGGACACGTTTCTACTCACATCAAAATCACGACCGGATGGCTGAGAAGGAAGTTTTTCTCGTTCCAACTCCTTCAGACGCAGCTCGAGCTCCATTCTACGCTCTTCGAGTGAAAGTTCCTTTTCCCTTAGAGCGGTTTGTTGCTCCAGCTCGGCTTTCCGTACTACTGCTTCCGCCTCAGCTTTTCTGGTCTCAAGTTCTATCCGTCGTAACTCTAATTCCAATTCCTTTAAGCGCACATCTTTGTCCACTTCACCATACTTTTGAATATCTTCAAAAGATTTGTGGGGCGACGTTTCCTGCAGGATCTCCATCTGGACTAATGCAGCGATCAGTTCACGTTCCACCGTTTCTCTCCTGGTACGCTTATCCACAGAGACTTCATAGTACTCTGCCACACTCAATAACTGCTCCTTTGTACAATTATCGAGAACCTCCACTGAGGGTTGTTTTACAAAACTCTCCAAATCAAAATCCATGATGATAGTCTCAAACACGGCTGTTATTCTTAACAAGGATAAAAAAAATCCCAGCTGACCTGAACACAACACGAGCAAACTCCCACACCCACACAGCTGCGCACTATGGCACAATCAGCAGGCAATCAGCAGGTGCTCAGCAATCATGAGCCGACTCAAAACTCAAGCGCTTCACAGAAACACTCCAACAAGTTTGTGACAAACAAACAAACGAGCAGTCGTCTCAAAACACAGCAGCAGCGCCAAAACTCACAATTCCTCACAAAACAACTCTATATTCCCGGACAAACCTTAATCATATCCCGGACGAGCCCCCACTAAATATGTTACGATCCAACAAGGATCAAAACATATTTAATGGACACAGGACACAAGGAAAAGGTTTAACAAATTTATTAAAGGAACAAAGGGTCATATGTAGGAGGGGAACCACCTCCAGCTTCTCCAGGCGTCCCACGTCCTAAAAAGAAAGGAAAGTTCAAACGAGAGGTGGGTTTGGGTAAAGCGGCCAAAAAGAAAATAAAGCAGCCCAACAGAGCCAACTCTATACAGAGCCGGCGAACCCTGTTTGACCGCGGGCTACCTCTACCAAAACTCTAGGCCTACAGGATGTAAAACAAATAAATAGCGAAAACTAGACTACCGCTTTACCCAACCAAAAGTAATGAAAGGAACAAAGTTACAACAAAAAAAGGCACGAGCCCCCACACACACACTGCTGCCTCTAACAGACAGCCACCAGAGCCCTCAGACTCTGAGACTCAAAAAAACCTCCAACACGCCCAGGTCCCCCACTCTAGATCACTAGAGTCCACACGAGCACAAAGTACTCCACTAACCCACTCCAAAATGAAGTGTACCAACAATCACTGTTTCCCAGTGATCAACACAACCACAACACAACACAACACAACCTGGGAGGGTGGAGAAAACTCCCAGTCTACCCAACAATCAACAGCGAGCTTTCACTGCTGACTATACTTTAATATTCCAACTTCCTCAAAAACACCAACACCTCACGTACCTGCACACACCTCTATTCTCCACACCTTCCTACCTTTTACCCTCAGTTTATATAGGAGAGAGAAAGTCAGCAGGTGTTTGCAGCTCAGCTGATTAGCTGAGTAAAAAAAAAGAGAGGCAGCATCAGGCTGCAGGACCCACTGGCCTCTGTCAGTAGACATAACATGACACTTGTTTAAATTATCACCGAAAACTCTTTACATTAAACAGAACACTATCATACCAGCAGTAGTCATACCAGGTAGCGGGACTGAATTTGTAAACTGATCGATTCTGGAATGCAAAGAGCGGCAGTGTGATGTGGGGAGTCTTGAAGTACTTCCCCCCAGCAATTTTTGAGTAAAATAGATGTGATTTCCTGCATTTTGTGGGACTTTACCAGGGTGTTAAACAGGTAGAACAGCAACCCCTGGTGGACACTGTGAGAAGTGCAAAAAGCTTACGGCACCTGGTATTCCCAGGCGGTCTCCCATCCAAGTACTAACCAGGCCCGACCCTGCTTAGCTTCCGAGATCAGACGAGATCGGGCGTGTTCAGGGTGGTATGGCCGTAAACGAAGAACTCTCTCACAAATAGGACTTTTAAAGTTTTCCCAACAAGGAAACCCATTGCATGCTAATTGTTTTCCTCAACTTACTTACTTACTTACTTACTTACTTACTTACTTACTTACTGACTGACTGACTGACTGACTGACTTACTGACTTACTTACTTACTTACTTACTTACTTACATGTTCACACAATGAACATAATAAATGTATTGACACTTGTTTAAATTATCACCGAAAACTCTTTACATTAAACAGAACACTATCATACCAGCAGTAGTCATACCAGGTAGCGGGACTGAATTTGTAAACTGATCGATTCTGGAATGCAAAGAGCGGCAGTGTGATGTGGGGAGTCTTGAAGTACTTCCCCCCAGCAATTTTTGAGTAAAATAGATGTGATTTCCTGCATTTTGTGGGACTTTACCAGGGTGTTAAACAGGTAGAACAGCAACCCCTGGTGGACACTGTGAGAAGTGCAAAAAGCTTACGGCACCTGGTATTCCCAGGCGGTCTCCCATCCAAGTACTAACCAGGCCCGACCCTGCTTAGCTTCCGAGATCAGACGAGATCGGGCGTGTTCAGGGTGGTATGGCCGTAAACGAAGAACTCTCTCACAAATAGGACTTTTAAAGTTTTCCCAACAAGGAAACCCATTGCATGCTAATTGTTTTCCTCTACTTACTTACTTACTGACTTACTGACTGACTGACTGACTGACTGACTGACTGACTGACTGACTGACTTACTTACTTACTTACCTGTTCACACAATGAACATAATAAATGTATTGACACTTGTTTAAATTATCACCGAAAACTCTTTACATTAAACAGAACACTATCATACCAGCAGTAGTCATACCAGGTAGCGGGACTGAATTTGTAAACTGATCGATTCTGGAATGCAAAGAGCGGCAGTGTGATGTGGGGAGTCTTGAAGTACTTCCCCCCAGCAATTTTTGAGTAAAATAGATGTGATTTCCTGCATTTTGTGGGACTTTACCAGGGTGTTAAACAGGTAGAACAGCAACCCCTGGTGGACACTGTGAGAAGTGCAAAAAGCTTACGGCACCTGGTATTCCCAGGCGGTCTCCCATCCAAGTACTAACCAGGCCCGACCCTGCTTAGCTTCCGAGATCAGACGAGATCGGGCGTGTTCAGGGTGGTATGGCCGTAAACGAAGAACTCTCTCACAAATAGGACTTTTAAAGTTTTCCCAACAAGGAAACCCATTGCATGCTAATTGTTTTCCTCAACTTACTTACTTACTTACTTACTTACTTACTTACTGACTGACTGACTGACTGACTGACTGACTTACTGACTGACTGACTTACTGACTTACTGACTTACTTACTTACTTACTTACTTACCTGTTCACACAATGAACATAATAAATGTATTGACACTTGTTTAAATTATCACCGAAAACTCTTTACATTAAACAGAACACTATCATACCAGCAGTAGTCATACCAGGTAGCGGGACTGAATTTGTAAACTGATCGATTCTGGAATGCAAAGAGCGGCAGTGTGATGTGGGGAGTCTTGAAGTACTTCCCCCCAGCAATTTTTGAGTAAAATAGATGTGATTTCCTGCATTTTGTGGGACTTTACCAGGGTGTTAAACAGGTAGAACAGCAGCCCCTGGTGGACACTGTGAGAAGTGCAAAAAGCTTACGGCACCTGGTATTCCCAGGCGGTCTCCCATCCAAGTACTAACCAGGCCCGACCCTGCTTAGCTTCCGAGATCCGACGAGATCAGGCGTGTTCAGGGTGGTATGGCCGTAAACGAAGAACTCTCTCACAAATAGGACTTTTAAAGTTTTCCCAACAAGGAAACCCATTGCATGCTAATTGTTTTCCTCAACTTACTTACCTACTTACTTACTTACTGACTGACTGACTGACTGACTGACTGACTGACTGACTTACTGACTTACTTACTTACTTACTTACTTACTTACCTGTTCACACAATGAACATAATAAATGTATTGACACTTGTTTAAATTATCACCGAAAACTCTTTACATTAAACAGAACACTATCATACCAGCAGTAGTCATACCAGGTAGCGGGACTGAATTTGTAAACTGATCGATTCTGGAATGCAAAGAGCGGCAGTGTGATGTGGGGAGTCTTGAAGTACTTCCCCCCAGCAATTTTTGAGTAAAATAGATGTGATTTCCTGCATTTTGTGGGACTTTACCAGGGTGTTAAACAGGTAGAACAGCAACCCCTGGTGGACACTGTGAGAAGTGCAAAAAGCTTACGGCACCTGGTATTCCCAGGCGGTCTCCCATCCAAGTACTAACCAGGCCCGACCCTGCTTAGCTTCCGAGATCCGACGAGATCAGGCGTGTTTTTTTTTTTGTTTTGTTTTTTATTATAAAAAATAATTCATTCAAAATTATTCACAATTCAATGAATATTGTACATACATACATCAAAGTTCTATAATGTCCTTCGTGTAACAAACATGATTATTTTTACTTTAGACGTCTGTTATTTCCAATATTCCAAATGACTCAAGTGGTCCAAAGATGTCTTCACACAGTTGCTTGTCCACACAATACAAAGTTCTACAGTGTCCTTGCATCATTCCAATGAACAGTTTCCAGCGATCCAGGGATTTATTTTCATAGAGCTTAAAGTTCCTGCAGGTGTAGATGGAGTGTCTGGTAACTGACAGTATGATATTGCAGAGGAGATAGTGATTGTGGTTTTGTTGTTGATAGGATTTCTGAAGTCCAAAGAGTCTCATCCAGTTCCATTCTTCGTCGTTCTGGGGTTTAATATTGCAGACGTTTTCCAGTAAGTCTCTGATCTTGTCCCATAAGATGGTGCAGCCAGTACAGCAGAGGAACAGGTGCTCTAATGTCTCGGGCTCTGAAAGACAAACTGTGCAATCTCTGCTAAATTTTTCTTTATTGATTTGGTGCAGGATGACGCCAGTAAATATTCTCCTGTGTCTTAACAAAAAATCTGTATTGTTTGCTTGTTTGTGACTGAACTTAATGTGTAAATTTGACCAAATATCATGGACTGATGGATTTTGAAATATTTCAGACCATTTTTTGTTTGCAGTAGGTTCTTGAACAATTTGTGAAATTAGAATGTTGTACCATATTTTTGTTTTGACAACTTGAACTTCTGTTTTCTTGTCACCAAGCAAAAGGAAGAAAGATGGGGCGTCATCCTGCACCTCCTGATGTCGTCTCCTCCCTCCAAAGATTGAGGACCATTGGAATGGTAAAGCAGTTTGAATTTTTTCACATTTCTTTATCAATGTGTCCTTTCTGAATGGGATGTTTGCTCTTGTAAAATGACTGAGGACCATGTTGATGTCCACTGTCCCTCGATCATCCAGAATCTGCCCAAAGGTGTGAATACCAGCTCCCCTCCAGGATGGGAGATCTAGCGTCCTGCCCTCACAGACCACTTCAGGGTTGTTGAAGATCGGCAGCGAGAGATGAGATCGGTACTGAACGCTTGTGGTTAATAAAGGTCTGACTTTGTTCCAAGATTGTAGAGCTTCTGAATGTAGTTCACCGATTTGTGATATTTGTGACAGGGATGAAATGGAGCATAGATTGAAAATGTTTTTGGTTCCGAATGAATTCAAGGATGCTTGAAAATAATCATGCCATGTATGTCTGGTTGATGATGTTAAAAAATTTGTGATGAGTTTGATTCTTAAGGCTTGTTTTTTGGATGTGATGTCAATTAAATTGAGTCCTCCCTTTTGATACGGAGCGATGATTGTTTTATGTGCAATCATATTTCTTTTTTGTTTCCAGATAAAATTTGAAATTTCACCGTTTAGTTTGTGCAGAACTGGATTTGGGAGGTCACATACACTGAGAGGGTATATGATTTTAGAGATGACTAAACTGTTTACAATGATTATTTTTCCTTTGATTGTTAATTTCCGTTGTCTCCATAAATTAAGCTGTTTTTGAATTTTGGTTATGACATTTTTCCAGGTCTCATCTC
Organism: Garcialebias charrua; assembly: GCA_038048925.1. Taxonomy (NCBI): domain Eukaryota; kingdom Metazoa; phylum Chordata; class Actinopteri; order Cyprinodontiformes; family Rivulidae; genus Garcialebias; species Garcialebias charrua. The sequence goes on along the minus strand of JBBPBX010065747.1, from coordinate 12,686 downwards.
TCGCTACCTCTTGCTGCTTTCCAAGGTGCACGCCCAGGACCTTAATGGTGTCCCCCACCTCCCTGAAGACCCACTTGCCTGGTGTCCGAACCATCCCACCACAGTACATGATTTCTGATTTTGAAAAATTAACTGTTGCTCCTGATGCTGAACCATAAGTGTTTAAATGTTTCATGACCAGCTCTAAACTTTCTTCATTTTTTACTGTAATTGTTGTGTCATCTGCGTATTGGAAGATTTTACTGATGTTTCCTAATGGAGATTGTATTCCTTGAATGTCTTTGTCCTGTTTGATTAGTATGGCGAGGGGTTCGGCCACCAGGCTGTAGAGCAGGGAGGACAGAGGACACCCCTGTCTGACTGATCTCTGTAAACTGAAAAAATTGGTGAAGTGACCATTGCATTTGACTTTACTTTCAGAATTCAAATATAACAGCTGTAGTTTTTTAATGAATGTCTGTCCAAAACCAAATTTGTTTAAAACTGTCCATAAGAAATTGTGCTCTACTCTGTCGAATGCTTTACTGAAATCTACACTTAAGAGGATGCCTTGAGTGGAGGTCATTGACTGGATGGTGTGTTGGATTGAGAGGATAGTATCTGATATGTTTCTTTGTGGAATGCCATATGCCTGTGAAGAACTGACAATATTTCCTACTATTGATTTTAGCCTGTTTGATAGTATTTTTGCATAAATTTTATAATCTGTATTTAAAAGGCTTATTGGTCGGTAGTTTTCAAGATTGTTTCTATTTCCCTTGTCTTTGTATAAAATGGTGATGATGCCTTGTGAAAAAGTCCGAGGCGTGCACCCTGTTTGCTCCATGACAGTGAAAACTTTGAATAATATTACACTAATTTGTTCTTTGAACTGTTTGTAAAATTCAGCAGTGATGCCATCTTGTCCAGGACTCTTATGCTGGTTTAGTGTCTTTATGGCTAGTTGGATTTCTTCTATTGTTACTGGAGCATCGCAGCAGAGACTGTCATCTTTAGAGAGTGAGGAGTGGATCACACCAGCAACCTTTTCTATTGTTTCTTGAGGAATGTTTCTGCTAGTGAACAGGTCACTATAAAAACACTGAATAGTTTCCAGAATGCCTGTTATATCTGTTTCTTTTTGTCCTTTGTCATTGATCAATTCAGTTATTGTTGAATTGATTTGTTTATGTTTTTCTAGTCCTAAAAAGAAAGCTGTAGATTTTTCTCCATCTGATAAATATTTGGCTTTACTACGAATTATGGCTCCTTTGCATTTATTGATTTCTATTCTGTCTAACTGTTCTTTTAATAATATATAGTCTGTGGTGTCTCTTGTTTTATCATTTTCTAAAAGGTCTAGTTCTATGTTCAGTTGTTGTCTCAGATTGTGTTCATTCTTTTTTTCTCTCCATTTTTTTTGTTTGCTGTACTTCACTGTAATGTTTTTGATTCTTTGCTTGGCCTGTTCCCACCATTCTAACAGGTTGTCAGTGTAATCCATCTCCTCAGTCAGGGTCTGTAGCAGGACACTGATCTTACCTCTGTAAATTTCATCCCGGAGAAGAGCGGCGTTCAGACACCAGAGACCCCCATTTCTGATACCGCCCCCCATCCCAACCTCCAGGAAGGCATGGTCGCTCCAGGCGTTGTCTTTGATGAGACAAGACGATACCTCAGGGACGAGAGAAGACGACATCAGGCACAAATCTATTCTGGACTGTTTTAAATGATTTAAAACAACTTGTTTTCTTGTGAATTGTCTTTCCCTAGGGTGAAACATCCTCCAGATGTCTAGCAGGTTATTGTTTTTAATAAGATCATATAATGCATTCCTACTGGAGTCTTCTGAAAATGTGCAGTTGCGAGAAATATCAAATTTGGTTAAAACAACGTTGAAATCACCTATAATGATGCTGTTGTGTGTGATCCATTTTCTTAAGCTGTTAAATAACCCTTTTCTCTGTGTTTCTGTGTTGGATGCATGTATGTTTATGATTCTGTAGATTTTGTTGTTGTATTTCATCTCCATGACAATGAGTTTCCCTGTATTGTCTTTGTAGATTAATTTGGACCATTGAGCGAAGCCCTCTCTCAGAAATATGGCTACCCCTCCGGCACCATTCTCTGAAGAGGAAGAAAACATTTCACCTTTCCATTAACCTGATATTTCATCTTCTTTTATTTGGTCCCATTTTGTTTCTTGTAAACATAAAATATCAAAATGGTTTTGAAATATTACTGCTTGTATTTTTTCCTCTCTGCGGAGCCCACGGGCATTAAGAGAGAGAAGCAACAGGTTTAACAGTAAAGAGTTTATGGGTCTGAACATTTTTTCCCTTTCTTTTTTGCTTTTCTCGCATTTAGAGTGCTGAGTTTTTCTGCAATCAAAGTGCTATTTAGTCTTTGCTTGGTTTCCAAAATGGTTGAAAGATCAATGTCAAGGTCTGATTCCATTTCAGGGATTGATTCTAATGTTTGAGGCAGGTTTTCGAGCGGAGTCTGGGAAGACGGCAGGTGACTAGGTGATAGGACCTGAGAGTCAGTGGCTGCTCGTGCTTCTACCGTGGGAGGAGAAGCAACGACTTCTCCCCGCTCCTCCTCACCCTCAATCTCTGAAGCAGAGCCTGGCGGGGTGTCCGCCTGAGAGACCCCTGCATGGGCGGTCTGTTTGTCCTCTCTTTCCGGCCCTTCTCCATTTTGTTCACTGCCAGACTGTGCACCCTGAGGTGCACAGTCTGGCAGGAGGGAGGGTTGGAGGGAGGGTTGGAGGGGGAGGGAGCAGAGCGGAGAACAGACTCGGATCTACCATGTAGGCAAATGATGCCGTTGCCTGGGGATCCCAATCAGCAGGGGCACCGGCCCCGCCGCGCCCCGGCCAGTCACCTACATCCCTAACATTGATCCTGCTTGTTAATGTACATTTAACATAAAAATAATTATAGTTACGATGAAAACGATCATTAAATACGCAATACAAAAACCGGTCGATTTCTGTATCCCCCTACTAAAAAATGGACTATTCCATCTTGACATCTTCCGGGTCAGAGGTGAACTCGGTGCTAACGTTTATGGCTAGCTGGTTGTGCTGGGTACTTGGATAAATCCGCAGAGAACCCCGCTGTTTCAAGCCAAATTAACGCGGCCGGAGGATTTTATTGTGTGTTTTGTGTCGACCACTCGACGGTGAGTCGTTAGTTTTATGTATTTTAGTTACTTTTCATTAAATCTGTTGACTACCTATAGAATCTTGACATCTTCCGGGTCAGAGGTGAACTGGACGCTAACCCCAAAATTACACTACACGCGGTCCGTGTCCGCTCCGCTCCGCAGGTCGCAGATGAGCGAGTCCAAAGTCCACTGCCTCCGCTCAGCTCAGGTCCGCCTGGATGCGCCGCTCCAAGACGCATGCGTGGGAATTGCAAGATCGCGCGATAAATAAATAAATAAATCAAGTGATAAATAATGAAGTCAGAACAAAACAATTCATTCGGTGGAAGAAGGAGAACAGTAAAGGCTGCCTTGATCTTCTCTCGTAAATAAGCGACAGGACATGGTTTGAGCAACAGGAAGTGATGTTTACATTTCAGAATAAAATACTTTTTTATTTATTTATTTCTTGTATTGCGTTATTAGGCGTAGTCATAGTCATAAATATAATAGTTTAGTCATAGAATAGTCATAATTGATAGTTTGACAGCATTTTTGTACAAATAAATCCGTATAGAGCTAGGATTAGTCCGCCCGTGGTGATTTTATTTTGTAAATACGGAAGTTGTGCTCGTTCCTTTTCCTGTTGGTGCGACGTAATCTTCAAAAGTTGACTCCGGCACAGCTCCGTCATCCGGCAGAAATAGAAAAATTTCTAATTTTGACGGACTGCCGTCCGCTCTCCGCAGCTCGCCGCCGCCGTGCGGAGCCAGTGTAAATTCTGTCATTGATTATAATGGGTGCGTATTTGCTGCGGAGGTCGGACCGGAGCGGGGCGGAGCCGTAACGCATGTGGTGTAATTTTGGGGTTACTCTGTGTCCAGCTGGTTGTGCTGGGTTACTAATGGATAAATCCGCAGAGAACCCCACTGTTTCAAGCCAAATTAACGCGGCCGGAGGATTTTATTGTGTGTTTTGTGTCAACCACTCGACGGTGAGTCGTTAGTTTTATGTATTTGGGTTACTTTTATGTATAAATGCGGTGGCGACACACCCGTGTATTTGAGATTTAAAAGTGGTCTTAGGGATTAAAAGATCATTCTCTTTTTTGTTAATTTCGTGGCCGAATAGAATATATGTACGTAAAGTATTAAATAAATCCTTTGATTTTTGTAATTTCATCCTTTTAGGATCATTTTAGTTACTTTTCAGTTGGCAGTGTAGTGCAAATATTGCATAACGCTGCCGGCTACCAATTGTCGAATATAAATAGCGGATTAGATTAGCTTCCCCTAATTTTCATAAGACATTTGTGCTTTTGAAATTGTGGACTTAAAAAAATTAATAAGCGTTTTAGAAATGGTGGAACTAATTTTTTGATTAGCGTTGCCCACCACTGATTAAGATAGATTTGCTATCTTATAAAACTGCATTGCTTTTAGCTCTGTGCTCAGCAAAATGTGCGGGTGACCTCCACGCTTTGTCTGTGCACTCAATGGCCCTCATGCACGAACCATTCGTACGCACAGATTTGTGCTTATACTGTGCGTACGAGTGATTTAGGATCATTTGTGGCATCCAACAATGTTTTCGTATCCTAGGATTTTTCTCAGATACGAACAAAATTTACGAGTGGTCCGGACCTGTCGTATAATTTAGGAGCGTCAGTCTGCTGTCATCCAGACGGGATTTCTCCACTAATAACTTCATATTTCGTTATTTAGAAAATATTTTGGGTTTAAAATATTCACGCACCATAATTATTCTTGACAATAGGTTATTCTGTTTGAATTAGAATTATAATTTTAAGTTTAATTTGTCTGGTGTGTCGCGCAGGCTTCAGTGAGTCGTGCGCTCCCCTTGGTCATCAAAGCCGCTCCTCATATTAACACCCAGGTACATAAAATCCCCATACACCGCCGCAGAACAAGTACGAATTAAGACTGATCTTCATGCTATTGCTGGACTGCTGTGCAAACACCATCAGAGCAATAGATTATTATATCTGATCCGAAATATGACCTGCAGAATGTGGTTGCGCCCCGACCAGGAGGCGCCCTGATCAGGAGGCGCGCTGATCAGGAGGCGCCCTGATCAGGAGGCGCGCTGATCAGGAGGCGCCCTGATCAGGAGGCGCGCTGATCAGGAGGCGCGCTGATCAGGAGGCGCGCTGATCAGGAGGCGCGCTGATCAGGAGGCGCCCTGATCAGGAGGCGCGCTGATCAGGAGGCGCCCTGATCAGGAGGCGCGCTGATCAGGAGGCGCCCTGATCAGGAGGCGCGCTGATCAGGAGGCGCCCTGATCAGGAGGCGCGCTGATCAGGAGGCGCCCTGATCAGGAGGTGCGCGCTGACCAGGAGGTGCGCGCATCATTTGTGCTGCATAACATGTTGGCATCTTGCAGCGTGGCATTTATTGTCCACCATCTCCTGACCACCTCCTGTCCGTGCTGCGGCGAGATGTTTGTTTGAAGCCATTTTCAGATCAAACCATTTATTCTTGATTTCTGATACTGTACGACCCACGGGACACAAAACATATGCACTACAATATTAATATGAAGTTAACTGTAGTTTCGAGACAATTTAAAATGCTTCTGTTGAAAAACACATCCGACACTTGCGGGGGGGTGGGGTAGCGGTGCGCCACAGCTCTTCTGAATAAGTGAAACTATAATGTAACACAGTACACTAAAATTAAAGGTATTTGACCATCCGACACTTGCGGGGGTGGGGGGGTAGCCACAGCGCCACTGAGAGCAGATCTCCGAACGCGTGAAGTTCCTCCTTTTACTTCTGAGTTTGAATGAATGGACACTTCCTGCTGTCAGAAGGCAGGAAGCGTGGCCTTATATGGTGTTTTGAGGGGTGGAAATTATGTAAATTACATTCCCGCGAGCACGCGCAGGTGAGTAGAACAGGTGGGATCCATCAACTTTAAGCAGCCCGTTTACACGCTTTTCCTGTGGATAGAAGACTTTGTTGGATCTGACGTGGCATGTTCGTACGAACGCTTCGTACGAACAAAAGTAGGAGGAATTTAGGATAACAATATGAACATTTTCGTGCATGAGGCCCAATGTGTACCAGTTTTGCCCCGGACGGGTCAAAGGTCACCTTGCGTCCAAACCCTGCATACGTTCCAAAGGTTCCAACTTTAAATCCCAGAAGTCTGAACTTTGAGCTCTCAAAGTTTCCTCCCCCTCCTGTCCTCACTGAAGGACAGAGGAGGCTGAACGCGCTCTGCCCTGTTAGGGCTCTGAGTGCTTACATAGAAAGAACTGTCAGTTGGAGAAAAACAAACCAGCTGTTTGTATGTTTTGCTAATCCAGCTGCTGGCAGAGCCCTGTCAAAACAGCGCCTCTCACACTGGGTGACTGAGGCCATAAAAAGGGCGTACAGCAGTAAAGGTCAGCAGGTGCCCTCTGGGGTACATGCTCATTCCACTTGAGGCCTGGCTGCCTCATGGACCCTTTTCAAGGGTGTGCCAATGGTAGAAATATGTGCTGCTGCCAACTGGGCATCATCAAACACGTTTGCAAAACACTACAGTTTGGATGTCACAGCATGTGACATCACTCAGGCTGTCCTCTCTAACACAGAGTAGAGAACAGCTAGAACGCCTGCAGTATAAAGGCATAAGTTCTCACAAGCATGCATTTCCAGAGCGTGATTGAAATACGTTCCCATAGTAAATGTGTTACACCGAGTGCACTGACTGATAAGGGAACTGAAAGTTATGCACCATAACTCATGTTCCCTGAAGGAAGGGAACAAGGTGCAACACATGTTTTCCCTTTCAATACCCAAGCTCGGTGAAGTGCAATTGGAGGACGAAGGTGGGGCGTCATTCCCTTTTATGCAAAGAGGGTGGGGCCTCCTTGCTGACGCTGACGCCCACCTGCCTTTTCAAGGCGTGATTGTATTACTTCAGGTGAACCGCGCGGCGGCGCAATTCCCATAGTCATGTGTTGCACCTCGTTCCCTTCCTTCAGGGAACTTGAGTTATGGTGCATAACTTTCAGTTTTAATGCACATGTATAAAATTGTTTGTGTGTGTGTGTGTGTGTTTTGTTTGCAAGAAGTCACGTTCTTGGTATCTTTGAAATGAATCTTGATTAATATCTCCAGACTTAATCTTTCAAAGTTTTCCTTGGATCTCTGCTGCTGTATCCACATCTTTTCACTGCAGGGTTTTATTTTCAGATGAATGCTAAATAGTACCGGTAGTTTGTTTGTCAGGCTGCTTCTCGGCCTCTTAATCATTCAGGTTGACAACAGCTCCTTAACTCAACGGATGAACAAAAGTTGTGTCCACTGTCAAATGTTGCCAAAATGCAGAGTGGTTCAGAACTTTTAACCTTTTGCACTGTTAATAAAATGAGCACAGGACGGGCGTCAAATTCCTCCTTTCTATGAGGCTGGCAGCAGCTTGTGTGATGCACTTACTGGAAATAAGTGCTTCCTTATTGGCTTCCTGTCAAAAATTCCAGCTCTGGGAGTTATGCATCATGTGACCAAAGTAATGAAAACAAGGCGAGCTGAGAAAACTTGGCACGTTGCATCAGGAGATGTCACGAGACCTGTCTGAGCCACGTCACAGAACAGGTACTTCCACCTTGTGACAAGCAGCAGCGTAAGCGTTTATATAAACTAGAGATTTAGGAAGATTGTCTGCCGCAGCTGACCTTAAAAACACCAATTTAATTATAATTTGATCATTCTGACTAATATTGACCTACAGTCTGGTGTGGTAGCAGCACATATTTTGACCTAACAGATCGTGCAAGGTATTTGTTTACAAAGTAATTTTTTGTAACTCTGACTGTTAGCAAAATATCTCGTGAGCTACTGTATGAATTTTACTGAGACTCTCAGGAAACAATCTTTGGATGTACATCTTCAACAAAAATGGCCACACTTGAAAAAGAAATAATTTTGTGTAGTTGTAGCTGAGAGCCATTCACAACACATACTCCAACTACGACTCACAGAGCAACATCTTTGATTCAAACTTTATAGTGTTTGGCAGCAATGACTTTAAACTTTATGACTTGGGTCAAACGTTTTGGGTTTCCTTCCACAAGATCCTCCTGATAGAACTGAGTCAGGTTTGTAGGCTGAGTGAGATCAGGGCTTTGTGATGTCTGCTCCAAAACATCGTTGTCCTTAAGTCACTTCAGTTAGATCAGGATGCTTAGTGTTGATGTCCATTTGAGGAGCTATTTTTGCTCAGACTTTAACTTCCTGGCAGATGCCTTGAGATGCTGCTTCAATATTTCCACATTTGTCTATGTTTTGATGTGCACCAGTAATGCAGCAAAGCAAAAACACATAATTTATTTGATTGATTTATTTAATTCATTCATTTAAAAGAAAAAACAAATTAATCAAAAACAAAAAACATCAGGCATTCTTCACACAGTATCATACATTCCTAACAATTTTAACTTAATCATCTTTTTAAACATTTACAACAAGATGAAATATAGGAACTTTTTCGTCTCCATTTCCTAATGTGTCCAGTTTCATTACTTTTTGTCTGTCTAAGCAGATCTCACTTGTAAATGAGTCTTCTAGGCTCAATGTGACTTATTATCTGTCTAAATAAAGGTTGAATGAATGAATAAAAATGTTTTAGATATTTATGGTGATTTCGAGGTAATTCCACAATCCCTGAATTACAACACAGCTCCTTCAGACTGTAGTTCTAAATGGAGATTTTACAAACATTTACATTCTCTTAAAGACCGTGTAAAGTGAATTTCAACATTTTCTTCAATAAACATTATAAATGTCATAATTGTAATCTTGTAAATGAGTAAAAAGTCTCAAAATTGTAGCTCAATTAATTTTGGAGTTATAGATGAAACTGTGTATAAAGATATGTCTTTTTCAGGATTTTTTAGGCGTGGTTTAAACGGGACCGCGTTTCGTCACGCGGTCCTCATTAGTATAGCCCCACCCCCTGCAGCTCCAGCCGTATAAATTCACCTCGGTGGAGCCGTTCACTCGCGAATCGCAGATAGCATCAGATAGCAATAGCATAGATATTTTGTTCATTGTTAGCTAGCTAATCAATTATGCCTCGTTCGTGCATCTTCCCTGGAAATTTTGGGGTGTCGTTATTGATGAGAAGCTGACATGGAAATCTCATGTAAATTACTTAAGAATAAAAATAGCAAAATCAATTGCATTACTGTATGAAGTAAAAGTTTTTGAATGATAAAGCTTTGTATATATTGTATAATGTAATGATTGTTCCATATTTAATCTATTGTATTGAAGTTTGGGGAAAAACATGCAAATATATACAAATCCTATTTTCATTTAGCAAAAAAGAGCTATAAGAATTATTAGTAGGAAGTGCTATGGTCATCCAACAAATATATTATTTCATCTGTCGAAATTGTTAAAATTTTATGATTTGGTTGAATATAATATTTTACAAGTCATGTATAAAGCTCATTAAAATATTACCCCAAACATTCAATTAAAATTAGTTTTAAAAAAAGAGTCATTATAACCTTAATTAACTCTATGAATTTTAATACTGTCAATTTTAAATGGGCTTCCATAATTTTATTTCTATTAGTAAATATCATGTAGTTTGTTTTTTTCCAAAGTTAAGAAGGAAGACTCTACTTCCTCAGGCGGCTGAGACGAGCTAGTCTGAGAAGCTCAGTTCTCACCTCCTTCTACAGGTGTGCAGTGGAGAGCATCCTGTGCTCCAGCATCAATGTGTGGCATGGAGGCTGCACAGTTGCAGAGAGGAAAGCTCTACAGAGAGTGGTGAAGGCTGCACAGAAGTCTGTGGGAGTCAGTCTCCCCACCATCACAGACATTTACACCTCCAGATGCAGAAAAAGAGCCACCTGCATCATGAAAGACCTCACTCACCCAGCACACTCACTCTTTGCACCACTCCCCTCGGGACGGAGGTTGAGGAGCATCAAATGTAGAACCACTAGACTGAGGAACAGCTTCTACCCTGAGGCTGTCAGACTCATGAATAAATAAATAATAAGAATAAACACTGCAAAATGTCACATCATGTTGATACTGATCTGTTTCTTGTTGCTGCGTTCATCTGTGACCATCTGCTCATAATGACTGACTCATGTTCGTGCTGCTGTTTATAATGATGTTTTTCTACTACATTAGGGCTTAGTGTATTACTAGCTGATGTCTCTCTTAGTTAATCCTAGATGTTATTATTGTTTTTCTCTTGCATTTGTTGTTGGATGTAACTGGGACCCTGTGTACATAATCTCGTTTTCATCACATGTACTACATGCGGTGCAAATGACAATAAATACTCTCTGACTCTGACTCTTAATAACTTATTAAGTTGGAACCAAGTTTGTATTTTTATCAATTCTGCCTGTATCATCTCTAACGGGTGTTTAATATCTTCACCTGAACAAAAAATGTGGTAACATCATGATGCTGCCACCCCCGTACTTCAACACTGGGATGGTTCAAGAATCCTTCTTTTTACTTTAAAGACACCAGTGGTCATTTCAGAGGAACAGTTCAATTGCAGTTTAATCAGGCCACAGGACGTCTCCAAAAACGAAAGTCTTCATCCTTGTGTGCATTTGTGAACTGTAGTCTGACTTTTTAACGTTTCTTTCAAAGTAATGGCTTCTTCCTCTCCGAGTGGCCTTTCAGCCCTTGTTGAGTCAGGACTCATCCCACGCTGGATAATGGAACTCTGACCAGCTTCAGGTCTTTGCTTATGTTTTGGTTGATACGTATTTTGCAACAAAACATGTTTATCGCGAGACCACAAAGCATGTCTTTTATCCAAGCGACAGGATGGCATGGCCATGGTGTTTACATGTAATTATTTTAACAGATGAAAGTGGCACCTTCAGGCATTTGGAAATTATACCCATGAATGAACCGGAGTTCTTTTCCTGATATCTTGGCTGATTTGTTTAGGTTTTGCCATGATGTCCCTTTAATAAGCAGTGTGTTTGTGTGTGCAGCCACAGGTCAGGTGTTAATGTTGCCAACTAACTTATTACATAGAACTTCTTAAAGCATGGCAAATTTAATCTGGGCTTTCCCGAACTGTTTAAAGGAATATTTGTCCTACTGTATTTAAATTGTGATCACTTTGAAGAAAGTACCGTATTAGTGAATTATCAGGACACAATGACATTTTCAGTTCAAATGCAGTCGGTGCTTTAATAGATTTAACCTTATTTCAAGATTATTTTGTTGAAAGATGGCACATTTCCCTGATTCAGGCCTCAGGGTTTACACCAATAAAGATGAAAATGTGTTGTCCTTATTGAAAAACTGACGTCTTGATTATTCCATAAGTTTATCAAAAGACTTGGTAACTGGTTTCGACACATTGTAAGTACATGGAGGGGGGAAAAACTGTTGAAGGAAATGAAGGATAGTGAACTCCCTCTGCTGTCAGAATACCTCACAGTCTGAACCAGAGAAACCTGTTTATAATAATAATAATAATCATTTTATTTAAAAGCACCTTTCAGGACACCCAAGGACACTTGACAAACCAATACAGTGTAATACAGATCAAGCATTATCAGCGACAGATTGAAATATAAAATACATAAAGATTATAAAATGCAAAATAATAAAAATACATTTAGTAAAGTTAATGATAAGCTAGTCTAAAGAGATGTGTTTTCAGGCAGTCTTGAACAGAGAAAGGGAGGTGGTGTTTCGAAGGTCTGGCGGTAGAGCGTTCCAGAGGTGAGGGGCAGAGCAGGTGAAGGCCCTGCTCCCCATGGTGGAGAGGCGGGCAGAGGGTACATGGAGATGTAGCGAAGAGGAGGATCTGAGAGAGCGTGATGGGATGGAGATTTGGAGGAGGTCAGATAGATAAGGAGGGGCAAGGTTGTGGATAGATTTGAACGTGAGTAGTAGAATTTTGAAGATGATGCGTGATGCATCATGCGTTTATGATCATGTAGTAAAATAATGAGGGGTAAGGTATTTAAACACTTACTGGGCCACCATTATTCTAAAATATAGGACTTATTGGTCAGTTTACTGACTTACCTATTTAGATGTGCAGGTCTGAGCAGACTTTATCTGCACAAACTTGCCACCAATTCGCGAGTTCATCCTTTTTCCGGTATTAACTTGCTTTAACTGTGATTAGCCAGAAATGTAATTTCACAAGAGACTTCAATTTATGTTGGTCTACCAGAAAATAGACCTTTTATTGAAATTATCATGAAAGTACATTAAACATTTGTATCGATATTAGCTCTGATTTAATAACTACGTTGACAAGAATTCAAATTAAAACAAACAGACAGTTAGGAACTTTTCTGTTGGTACATTTACTTGACAGATTAATAGCTTATGAAAAATAAGAAATAGGAGGAAGAAGATGAAAGCTAAGTTAACTGAAGTTGATTATTTTGAACCAACCAGGGTGGCAGCCTTTTCCCAAACAGGTCCAGCTGTACTTCCGACACGTGCAGCATACAAACAAGCCTCTTTACCTGGTGACGATACGTCTAGAGGAGATGAGGGCTGAGAAGTTTGTGGACACTAACGGACTGTG
>JBBPBX010065746.1:0-19869 GCA_038048925.1 Garcialebias charrua | reverse complement strand
ACCAGAAAGACTATCATGAGAAAGTTATGTCACTCCTTAGTGACGTAACCACTTATGAACCACTGAAAAGAGATCCAGGAAGTGGTTACAAGAAGAAGTTGATAGATTGCCTGAAAGTTTTAAAGCAGGACAAGGCTATTGACAGTATTCTGTACCACAGACTGTACCCAGGGGAGGCCACGCCCAGTCTGTATGGTTTACCCAAAATCCACAAACAAGGTGTACCTTTAAGACCAATTGTTAGCATGATTAACTCGGTCACTTACAATGTTTCCAAATATCTGGCATCTGTACTCATCCCTTTAGTTGGCAGCTCAGAACATCACATACAGAACACCATGGACTTTGTGGAGAAGGTGAAGGGTGTCATCATGGAGACTGATGAAACAATGGTCTCTTTTGATGTCACATCACTCTTTACGTGCATCCCTGTTGATGAAGCAGTAGAGGTGGTCTGTTTAAGGTTAAAATCAGACACCACTCTGAACAGCAGGACCACACTTTCCACAGAGCAACTGTGTCAACTCTTGAAACTGTGCCTGCAGTCAACCTACTTCACATATGGGGAGCAATATTATAGGCAGAAACATGGGTGTGCTATGGGGTCTCCAGTTTCTCCTATTGTTGCCAACCTGTACATGGAGGAGGTAGAAAAGAAAGCCTTGACTTCCTTTTCAGGGAGACCACCAAGTCATTGGTTCAGGTATGTTGATGACACCTGGGTTAAAATTAAATCTCAGGAAGTCCAACATTTCACTGATCACATCAACTCTGTGGATAAATATATCAAGTTCACACGAGAAGATGTAAAAAATGGCAGGTTGGCTTTCTTGGACTGTGAGGTCTCAGTTTCTGATAGAGGAAATTTGCAAACTGATGTGTACCGCAAACCCACCCACACAGACCAGTATTTACAGTTCGACTCCCATCACCCTCTGGAGCACAAGTTAGGAGTCATCAGGACTCTGTACCACAGAGCAGACAGCGTCCCCACTAACTTAGGAGCCAGACAGAAGGAGAAATCACACACAAAACAGGCTCTAGGGAAATGTGGATATCCTAACTGGGCCTTCCTGAAAGCAGAGAAGAAACCCAAACAGGACTCCAGCCAACCATCAGGTGAAAAGAAGGAACCCAGACCCAGACCAGTGGTCATTCCGTATGTTGCGGGAGTTTCAGAGACATTGAGACGTTTATTCTCTAAACACAACGTCCCAGTGGCTTTTAAACCCCAAAATACATTACGGCAAAGACTGGTTCATCCCAAAGATCCAGTCCCCCGGCACAAACAGAGTAATATTGTGTATGCTGTTCAGTGTCAGGAGGGCTGTGATCAGTCTTATATCGGGGAAACTAAACAGCCACTGGCCAAAAGGATGGCCCAGCACAGAAGATCAACATCATCAGGTCAGGACTCTGCAGTCTACACTCATCTCCACGCCAGCGGTCACTCTTTCAAGGATGAAGATGTTCACATCCTTGATAGAGAGGAACGATGGTTTGAGAGAGGAGTAAAGGAGGCCATCTTTGTGAAAAGAAACCGTCCATCATTAAACAGGGGTGGAGGCCTCCGGGTTCAACTGTCCCCCTCTTACAATGCTGTTATTGCTAGTATCACTCAGCCCTCTGTGAATAGCAAACAACCATCAGGGTGCTAATGATCCATTGTTAGGCTGATGGCCCTCCTTGATCATGTGAGCAGCTGGTTTCAGGCTGTCATCAGCCAACTGGTTGTGCAACACTGTGGGAGGGTGCTATTTATAAGACTGAGCTGAACACAGCAACTCAGACTGAGGAAGTCTTTCGGACGAAAGACGAAACGTTTCTACATTTTTTTTTTGCTTTGTTTTGTTTTATTTTTTGAATGTCCAGAGGAACAGACTTAGCTTTTTTAGATTTTTCTACCTGGATTATTGAGCATGCATCAGAGTATTGTTTAGAAAACATATTTATTAAATAAACTACTACTTACTACTTGTACCATTATTCCTGCATCACGGTTTTTCACTTATCGCGGGTCTTCAGGGCACGGATCCCCCATGATAAACGAGGGACTATTGTAATTATAAATATTTTAAAGCATTCTATTAAGTCAGGTTGTAAACATTTTGTCTTTTATCCAAAAGACTTCGTCAGGGCACTAACGATCAGTCGTTAGGCTGATGGTCCTCCTTTATCAGGTGAACAGCTAGTTCTGGATATCAACATCAAACTGGTTGATCCACAATGACAAGGTGCTGTTTATAAGAGTGAGTTTGTTGAAGCTCCTCAGACTGAAGAAGTCCTTTGGATAAAAGATGCAACGTTTCAACAATATGCAGGGAGTCCTCGAGTTATGGCATTTCAGATTTACGAACGCATCATATTAATAAAAATATGGAAAAAAATATATATATATAAACTTTTTTTTGTGTGTTTAAATGTTCTTGATTTCATGTGTACAGCACTTTGTTGCAGCTGTGGTTGTTTTAAATGGCTTTATAAATAAAGTATCATTATTTTTTATTATTTTTATTATAATTTTTAAGCCTATTTGCACAGTTTCCGGAAATGCCGCCGTGTCCGCCATTATATGGTTTGCTTCGGTTCGCTCCATCTCCGAAAGCCGGCTTTGGAGGACTGTGTGTCCAATAAGAGGTTGCCTCATACGGATATGTGAGCTGGAAACTCTCGGTGAACTCTGTGGACGTCTCAGGCCCGGAGCAGCAGCCGCCGATCGCGTTTTGGAGGGACGACACAAGCTAACGAGGGGCTAAAATGCTAACGCTAGCCCCTCCGGAGACACGGACCCGACGGGCCACGAAGACGCCTGCTGCGGCTGGGAGCTCGCCTCGAGTCTGCCTTTTAGCCTCAGATGTTGGATGAACACCGAGGTAACATGCTAAAATGCAGATAAACAGCTGCGCAGTGCGCACCCTTTTGGAGGGACGACACCGAGCTAACGGGGGGCTAAAATGCTAACGCTAGCCCCTCCGGAGACACGGACCCGACGGGCCACGAAGACGCCTGCTGCGGCTGGGAGCTCGCCTCGAGTCTGCTTTTTAGCCTCAGATGTTGGATGAACACCGAGGTAACATGCTAAAATGCTAATGCTAGCCCCTCCGGAGACACGGACCCGACGGGCCACGAAGACGCCTGCTGCGGCTGGGAGCTCGCCTCGAGTCTGCCTTTTAGCCTCAGATGTTGGATGAACACCGAGGTAACATGCTAAAATGCAGATAAACAGCTGTGCAGTGCGCACCCTTTTGGAGGGACGACACCGAGCTAACTGGGGGCTAAAATGCTAATGCTAGCCCCTCCGGAGACACGGACCCGACGGGCCGCAGAGACCAGCTCACAGTAAGAAATTGTATTTTTTTAAATTTAATTACTATACAGTACTGTATGACTCTAAATGTACTGTACAGTACTGTATGTGTTTTTTGATAATTATGTAGCTGTGTTAGGATAGGCGAAGTGCTTGGTAACTTACAGTACCGCACATGTACGTGTATCAGTGGCGGCTCGTGCGGTATATAGGTATATACAGGTAGTCCCCGATTTACGAGATTTTCGTCTTACGAGATAGTCGTAGTAACGGAACTCGCCCGTAAATCGGGGATTACCTGTATTTATATTTTAATCCTACCAGAAGACCTGACTCTGTTAGATTCTTCTACCTGGATTATTGAGCAGCATCAAGAGGTTTTAAAGCATGGCTGCCAAAAGTGTCCTGATAAAGTTACACACCTGAATTTCAAAATAAATGTTTACCTTTTCATGAATTTATTTGGTAGAGGGGACAAACGTTGAAGCGTAATGAAAGGTTGGACCTCACAGAGTTTTTATCTCAACAAGTTATTTTGATTAATTGGTCAAGATAAAACTTTAAAAAGATCCAACTCACCGATGACTGCGCCCCCTCGGAGCTGAAGCGGTACGCCCCGGAGCTGTTGTAGGTGCCGACAGAGCCGCGGTAATCAGGCGACCACTGACCGCTCACAGAGTTGCTGAAGGCCACGCTGCCGCTGGACACGATGGCGCCTTCGTCGTAGTCGTCCTGGTCATAGTCTGAGTCCTCGTCCGGCGGTATCAGCTCCACCAGGTCGTCGGACGGCGCCTCGGACGAAGCCTGCGGGTGGCAGTAGGCGGAGTCTCCACTGGACGAGACGCTGTGGCAGGCCAGAAGCCCGGGCGGCAGCAGGGTGGAGGGCGGCAGCGGTGGCACCACCCCATCGTTGGCGTACGGGTCTTCTTCAGAGGAGTCGTCGCTCGTTCGGATTCCGCTCGTCCGCTGCCCGTCCGAATGGCCGTGTTCACTTGGGTTCGGCGAGTCTTTGAACACCTCGTCATCAGCCTCAAACCCTTCATCCACCTCCTCTTCATCGTTTCCTCTCCTCCGTCCGTCGTCCTTCTCGCCTTCGTCCCCTACGCCGAGGGAGCTCTCGATGTTCCTCACGCACTCGTCGATCTCGTCGAAGTTCAGCGACTCGAGGAACTGCTGCGCCGCCTTGCAGGCGTCGTCCTCCAGCCGCCGGAGCTCCTGGTCGCGGAGGCGCTGCAGGCGGTGCAGGGAGGCCTCCGTCAGGGAGAGCTCCTGGCGCTC
This sequence comes from Garcialebias charrua, assembly GCA_038048925.1. Taxonomy (NCBI): domain Eukaryota; kingdom Metazoa; phylum Chordata; class Actinopteri; order Cyprinodontiformes; family Rivulidae; genus Garcialebias; species Garcialebias charrua. Next base: position 15,284 of record JBBPBX010065746.1, on the reverse strand, counting down.
CTTCTGCCTCTGCAGGGCCTGGATCTCCCGCTCCAGACGCAGGATCTCCTCCACCTGAGACGCCTCGTGTGGGCGGATCGCCTCCTCCGCCTCCTCCTCGAAGACGTCTGCCGACTCCAGCTCCTCGAGGGAGTCAGGGTTCGGAGCTGCTGCTTCTTCAAGCTGAGACCGAGCCAGAACCTCCTCGGCACGACGGTGACGCTCCTCCAGCCTTCTGGCTTCCGCCGCCTGAAAAATAATAACTCTGTTTGAAGACGGTGCTTTCATTTGTGTCATCTGTGCCATTCATACAATTATTTATTTATTTATAGGCACAACTGTTGTTTCTTACAGTCACAGAGAATATTTAAATTAAGAAATCTTGAATCCTGCTAATGTAATTGTTTCAAAAAGCTTCTAATATAAGGTAAGAACTTAAAGGTCCACTGACATGATTTTTTTACTATTCATAAAATTGCTCAAAATATATATATTTTATCATTTGAATATGTTCATTTTTGCAAACAAAATGATAAATCACTTTAATTTTGCTTTAAAAGGGATTTTGAACTTTAAGCCGTGTTTAATTATGGGAAATCCGATTACACTCGAATGCACCATCTGTGATGTAACACTGGGCAGAGGGCTCTGGTCTCTTTAATAGCGGACAATTTAAAACACGATGAATTTATCAATCTATGTGAAGATTTGAGCTATTTGTCTTCATTTTGGGAAGCAGAAAATAGTTTGGGTGATGGAACAAGAAACAACAGGATCTAATTTAGGTCTGATGCTGTATCAGACTTACCTTCATGTGGAGCTGCTCATACCTGCGCACTGTGACAAGCCCAGAGCTCTGCCCAGTGTTACGTCACAGATGGTGCGTTCGTGTGTAATCGGATTTCCCATGATTAAACACGGCTTGAAGTTCAAAATCACTTTTAAAGCAAAATTAAAGTGATTTATCATTTTGTTTGCAAAAACGAACATATTTAAATGATAAAATATATATATATTTTGAGCAATTTTATGAATAGTAAAAAAATCATGTCAGTGGACCTTTAAATATGATCAAATACTTTAAAGCTGCAGTCTGCAGTTCTGTAGTGCAGTCTGTAACTTTTCTAAAAATATATTTTTAACATATTTCTTCACTCTGTCACCATCTCCTGACAGACTGATGTTAGACAAAGTAATCTCTGAAAAAAACTGTAGTCCCCTTGCTTCTCCAGGTGGTAAATAAGAATTTCAAAAAAGTCACAGTGACCCGCTGTTAACCACACCGCCCCCCCCACCCCCCGTCCCAGCCCGCAGCGGCCGCGCAGGTTCTCGTTGAAATAATTGCAAAGCGATGCAAAACTGTTTTGTATGTGACACAAATGTATTAAATTCCCCTTCTTCATCCCTGATCTGGACTTTTCTTTTGTTTTTTTGCCAAAAGTCAAGTGATCGCTTCCTCCTCCGCTGAGTCATGACAGAAACATTGAGGAAATGAATGAATTTGTCACGAGCGAATTAAACTCATGTTCAACGTGGCTGCGCGGCTCTGCAGATTTCATGGTGTTCTGGTGTGCTGGACCAGCGCTCCCTGTTTTTATTTTTTAGAACGTTTTATTAACATATAATCACAGAACTTAGCAGCTGCTGACAGGACATGCAGTGGAGGCGGAGCATTCGGAAGCAGAGCTGAATTTCACCGACAGCAAGAGGGAGCAGAGCCATATATGGCTCTGAGGGGGAGGGACCAGAATGCTTTCCCAGATGAAAATTTCCCTAAGTGCTGCGTTCTACAAAAACTGCAGACTGAACCTTTAACGGAGCGAGATTGTACTAAATATCTTTAAAATCTAGATGATTATCATATTTTTCAGAGTAAAAGTCATGGTTTTCTACATAATTTGCATCCCCTGCAACTTACGCAGAAGCGACGTATTTATGTTTTTTCCCATATTTATAAACCAATGTTTGGCTGAGATATGACCATTTTCAATCATTCTGACTGAAAATATTGAACACTACCATTTTCAGCCGCTACATAGCAGTCGAGTAGTATGGTATGCCACTGTGTCATGTAATAGGTAAAAGTGGCTATTAATGGCACAGTCAGCTTGCCACAGCCTCCCACCTTGGTCCAGCTCGCTTGGTGCAACAGTCAAATCAGCTTAATTTCCCTATATTCAGCTGATTTGACCATTAAAGTGCATTTATTAAGTAAAAGTTCAACTGAGACACACCTTTACTATAAAGTCAGGCAAACAAATAATGGTTTTTTGGTGCTTATCTTGTTTAAGAAATGCACAGCGAGTCCTCCTTCTGCTCGTGCCCGCAGCCACAGATAGGCTTTGGAAATTCAGCTGATTTGACCGTCAAAGTGCGTTTATTAAGGAAAAGTTAGACCGTGATACACTATAATTTAGAGCAAACAAATAATTGTTTTTAAGTGTTAATCTTGTTAAAGTCCTACTGTGCACGCTCCTGTGGCCGCCATTTGGCAGCCAATCGATTTTTGGCACAACACCGGCCCACGTTTCCAGGTTGTCAGCGGTGACACATAATAGATGCGACTTATACGGCGAAGCGACGTATTTATGGATTTTTCCACTTTATCAGACATATTTGGACTGACACGACTTATAGTGCGGTGTGATGTGTACGATGGAAAATACGGTAGTTTAATGACTGAACCGTTTAAGAAGACAAAGCTGATCGGCAAACAATTATCAGAATAAACCGATGTCCAATGTCAAAACAATTCATTGATTCTCACTGAAAGCTGCGGAAATAATTTTAATAAAATTAATCTTACCTGCTGGGCGAGTCTCTCAGCCTCCAGTCTCTGTCGTTCTCTGCACACACAATAAATTTAAACTATAATAAAAAATACTTAAAGGAGCAGTAAATCTTGTTTAAAGCCTTAAAACTGTCAGTGTAAAGGCTACAGGTTTAAAAGGGGAGAACTCTACCTCTCCAGCTCCTCCTCCTCCCTCTTCCTCCTCTCTTCCAGCAGCCGGCTAAAAGCGCGGCGGGCCAGCTGGCCTCGCAGGCGCTTCTGGAAGGTGAGCGTGGCCCAGCGGAGGAGCAGGAACCTCCTCCTCCAGTAGAAAGCCCGGTAGTTCTTCTGGATGAGCACGACGCTCCGCAGCAGCTTCCTGTACTGCTTCCTGTGAACGACAGACACGGTGAACACCGGGTTCGTCCGCACGACGTCGGCCCCTCGGAGGGAGCACGGTGCTGCTCAGAGCCGAACCTGGCCACGTAGCCCATCACGTGGGCCTGGATGATCATGGCCGCCTTCAGCACCTCCACCTCCCTCTGCTTCTCCAGACGGTGCTCCAGAGACTCGCGCAGGAAAACCTGAGTCCAAACAAGTTTCAACAATTAACCTTAAAACACAAACTGTTTAAATGTTTCACACCAGTAAACCTGTGAACATGTAGCATCGACAGATGGACTGAGTGCAGTTTGCTTCCTGTATAACCTCCTTCATGAATAAGAACAGTTTCATTCAGAGCGAAGCGTCTGACCAAAACACTAAAACGATAAAACCACAACGTTTGTGACCACAGCCGTCATAAAACGCAGCAGCTGAACGTACCTGGAGTTGTGAGAGTAAAAGAAGGCAGGAGATAAACTCTGGACAACTTTTAAACTTATTAAAATGTTTATTTTTTACAGTTTGAATGTTTTATTGGGGATTAATTTAATTTCTTCATCTTTAACTGTTCATTCAACACTTGCTCTTCTCAAGGGCGGACGTGTCCTCTCGGTCTCTGCTTTGCTTTAGCTTTGTCTTGTCTTTAAACTGTCTGAGAGCCTCTCTTCTACAAAATCTTCTGAATCATAACTATGGACTTTATTTTGGTCAGTTGATCCCTCAACACAACTGATAACATTTCTTCAAAAAGAAGACAGGCTGTAGGTGAGAAGATTTGTCCTGTTGGCTGCACACAGCTGGATATCTCATCGACTTGAAGACTTGATGATGTGTCTATCTCTGCTGTCATCTGTGGATCTTAAGGACACATATTTAATTGGATTTATGATAACTGGTTCCTGCTTTTTGGATTCGGCTGGTTCCTGGTCTATCAACATAAAAGGAAGACGTCGGCAGCAAATCTGGACCTGGTCAGGCTGCCTGCCTTACATGATGGCTTGGTTCATGTCTCGAGAAACCAGACTTTTGGCTGAATGGATCAGATCTTGGGGATTTTCTCTGGCACGTTCCATTGGTGTGGTCATTTCGATTTGGACATTTCGGAAGCGAGTGGACCGACACAGACTGATTATTGCTGACTCTGGTCTTCTGTCCATCCTCATTCTTCTTGATCTAAGTTCTGCCTTCGACACCATCTGTCATTCTATCCTCCTCAACAGACTAACCTCCATTGGCATCTCAGGTACCCCGTTAGACTGGTTCACCTCCTATCTCTCTGACCGCACTCAATTCATTCAGCTTAAATCCTTCCGTTCCCAGTCTTCCCCTGTCTCCACGGGTGTCCCCCAAGGCTCTGTCCTCGGACCCCTCCTCTTCATCATTTACCTCCTTCCTCTAGGTCACATCTTCCGCAAATACGGCGTCCATTTCCACTGTTATGCTGATGACACACAGCTCTACTTGTCATCAAAACCAAACTCCACCCACCCACCCTCCATCCTCACCGACTGTCTCAATGAGCTAAATCACTGGTTTTCTAACAATTTCCTTCAACTAAACAGCAACAAAACAGAAATCATTCTTGTTGGTACCAAAAACTCTATTTCAAAATCAGAACATCTTCTCGTCCCCCTTAACAACTCTCTGCTATCCCCCTCCCCTCAGGTCAAGAGTCTCGGTGTCATCCTCGACACCACTCTCTCCTTCACTTCACACATCAACAATATTACTCGGTCTGCCTATTTCCACCTCCGTAATATTAACCGTCTCCGTCCTTCTCTCACACCCCGCTCCACAGCCATCCTGGTGCACAGTCTTGTGACTTCCCGTATCGATTACTGCAACTCCCTTCTCTACGGCCTCCCCAACAAATCTCTCCACAAGTTACAGATGGTCCAGAACTCAGCTGCCCGTGTCATCACTCAAACCTCCTACTATAACCACATCACTCCTGTCCTGCAGCAGCTCCACTGGCTCCCGGTTAAATCACGCATCATCTTCAAAATTCTACTTCTCACGTTCAAATCTATCCACAACCTTGCCCCTCCTTATCTATCTGACCTCCTACAAATCTCCATCCCATCACGCTCTCTCAGATCCTCCTCTTCACTACATCTCCATGTACCCTCTGCCCGCCTCTCCACCATGGGGAGCAGGGCCTTCACCTGCTCTGCCCCTCACCTCTGGAACGCTCTACCACCAGACCTTCAAAACACCACCTCCCTTTCTCTGTTCAAGACTGCCCTGAAAACACATCTCTTTAGACTAGCTTATCATTAACTTTACTAAATGTATTTTTATTATTTTGTATTTTATAATCTTTATGTATTTTATATTTCAATTTATTCCTGTTGATGTTTGCACTGTGCTTGTTTGTTTTTACACAATCTCTATGATATGTTTCTTGCTGTGAAGTGTCCTTGGGTGTCCTGAAAGGCGCTTTTAAATGAAATTATTATTATTATTATGAAGGTAGATGTCATTAATGTTCTGCCTGTTCCCAAAACAATCGTGTTTATCTGACATCTGGCTCCCCGACTGGCCTTGATAGGCCGTCTTATCTCAACACACCTGCAGAAGTTTTGTAAACCCGATGCTCTCATCCCCCTCCCAAACCTGCTACTGAGGAATTCCACAGACTTTTCAGAGGAGCCCAGCTGAATAAACATTCTGTCATCATTTCAGGACATATACAGTATATATCCCCCCCATGAGTGTGCACAGATCTATGAGCTGGCTGCTCAACCGCCTTTGAGTCCCCCCCCCCTGCGTAATGTCGGCATCATTATGTGCTTGTGTGCAAGACTTTTTTTCATTACCACATTTTTGACCTTCAAACAGAGGCCAAAAATGTGTTGGGAATTTTTTTTTGTCTCCAAACTCTACGTGTTATTTTTCACCACTTTTATTGTCTGTCCAACAGATCTCACTTGTAAATGAGTCTTCGAAGCTCAATGTGACTTATCTGTTTGAATAAAGGTTGAATGAAAATTCTGTTTCTTCCACACAGCTTGTGACAAATCCAGTAACATCTGTTAACGTCGTGCACACTGCGCCGGTTATGAATAAAGTTTTATAATCCAGCAGCATTAAAGAGAGTTTTTAATCCTAACACCAGCATCCAACTGCGCGTCGACAGAAATCAAACCCGGAGCCGCCTTTCTTTTGTCAGAGCGACTAAAGACGCAGATTACTGCTGGAGAGGTTTCTGTGGAAAGACTCGTCCTGCGAGCGCTCACTGACGGAGCAACCGGGCCCGCTGGGGCCACCGGGGTTAATCCGATTAGGGAGGGAAGGAAAACGAGATACAAGACACGGTCTCTGAGGACGGAGACACATCGCAGGGACACACTCGTGTGTGTGTGTTGGATCCTCAGCAACAAAGCACTAATGAGATTTTCTGGGGAGACGTAACCCCGTCAGTGTAATTTGGATGTTGCTTACAAGCAGGTTAATTAAGAACTCCGGCGTTACATTCCTGAGCACGTGCACGGTCAAGTCCATTAAAAACTCATTTTACCTCCTCACATCTAAACGTAAAAAATAAAACCTCAAAGTACCAGAGCACATTAAAATCATGTTTCTGTTAAACAGCTGGATTACGGCCTTATTCTGACGTAACGAGGAACAGACTTGATCCAACGAAGGCAAAAATAGGAATTAAAACTATTGTTTTATTATCAAATGTTTTTTTTGGGTATCACTGCCATCAGAAAGGGAAGCACAGGTAAACTTACCTGCAGGTGTTTAAATGTTACACAAATTAAAACTTTCTGAGATGCAGTTTTAATGAATAATTAGAAAAAAGTCCTCAAAATGCTAATCAACAGGGCCGAGCGTGTTACACATTCACTACAGAGAATCTGGAGACGCTCAGCTGACGCTCCGCTGCACAAACATTGAATTTTAACAGTTTTAAGAACATTTTCTCTGTGCTCATGCAACATGACCAAGAGAAGAGATGAACTGTCCCAGAATGGAAGTAGCTGCTTGTAAACAAAAAAACACAAAAATAAATCAAGGCCCACAAAGCCAGCAGGTGCAGAAAGATGGTTTATTCTATCAAACAACTGATTATATTTTCTTTGGAAAATGTACAATACCAAAGAAACGAAGAGATTGTGTAAAATATAAAACATGTAGTGAAGGAGAGAAACTTTTACTGTGACGCCTCAAAGTGAAACATAAAATTCTTCTTTGTGAAACTCTAGTTGTTGTTTTTTAGAATTATTTACAACTTAATTTATCTCCACAATAAAACATCCCTCTTTGCAACAATTACCAACAACACGGAGCACGAAGAACGTGCACCCTCGTGCACGAGCGAACACATTTGCATCACAGTGAATTGAACCCTTTTTAATCATTGCTTTGCTCATTAGCACAACAAAAGCCTCGCTAAGCCTCGGTGCAGTTTGATTCTTGCACGGGGGCCTTGAGGGAGCGGGTCAGGCCCACGGAGAGAGCAGAACTGAGCCGGGCCGCATCGAGTCCAGTAAATTAAAGTTTCAGGCTCTACAGGAAGACAATGGTCAGGACATGCGCCGACTGAAAGGAGCTGCAGGCCGGCTACATGTAAATCTGAGCAGCAGCTGGACAAAGTGACGAATCCCTCAGAGGGACGTAGAACTGATTTAAAGGTTTCCAGACAGTCCCAGTAACAACTTCCTGGTTCTGTGATGCAGCTGGAGACGACGAGCCACACAAATACACACACGATGGTTTCCACAGTGTTCTGGAGATAATTTCTGCAAGCTGCTGTTTTTACTCTAATATTAAGACTTTTACATTTATGACAAAGTGGACTTTGCAAAGGAGCACAGGACTTGTTTTTTATTGCACAAAGGCTTTATTTCTAGAAGGATAAGACTTATAAAAACATTTGCATTTTTATTCTCTTTATTTTGTTTGCTTTTTATATTTGTTGTTTAATTTGCAGTTTGAAATAAATGCACAGCTCACAGGTCTGTACCTGAACATAAAGTATGGAGATGTATTCTAGGTTTGACAGTATTTTGGCCAGCAGAGCTTCTGAAATGCAAAGTTTATCTCATCTTATGTCAAAACATGACTTTACGGTGCAAGACTCATGGTGGCCACCAGGGGGCAGACTTTTAAACTTGAAAAATGTGAACTTGAGCACATTTTTTGAGATTCGTTGACTTTGAAAATAATTTCTGGAAAAAAAAAGAAAAAGAAATGATGTCTCAAACAAAGATATTTTTTGTCCTTTTAGGTTTCAACTTTTAGTTTGAATGTCCATCTTTGTTGGAGAAACACAAAATATTTAATCTAAAATAATACAAAAAACATTGACAATCACATGCTGAAGTTTGACCAGCAGAGAATGAGGAAGGTTATTAACGCAAAATCTGAGCTGTAATTTTGGAGATATTCTGTAGTTTGACCAACATTTTATATAAATGTTCATCACAGTCTTGACCAGATATTGATCTAAGTGATAACCAATATAACTAATTATTTATTCAGTCTCTGTTTGGGTGTTTCATGGCAAAATGCACAGATATAATTTCAGTGAGATGAATACAAAAATATGTTACTGTGCACTGTGTCACCTCCTGCAGCATCACACAGTCATGCTGCGATTAGGGTTCTGTGTCCCCATCTGTCATTCTCCCAATGAAATCACACGCACACACACACACACACACAAACATGCATGCACCCACGCACACGCGTACACTTCCTGATCCGGTGTGGTGGAAGCACAGAATGATAGACAGGACGGGATAAGGAATGAATCCAATAACTGTTGGATTCTACGCTTCAGGTGCTTTTGACCTCAATTATTCACACACACACGCACAAGCACACACACACACGCACACACACACACACACATGCTTCATATGGTTTCATGGAGCTGCGTTTGGAAGAAGCCAGTTAAACGTCCAGGGAAACAGACTGAAGCCAAAATGAATTGGCGTTTCCTCCGCTCGTGAAGCGAGCCTGCGTCCGTGTTAGCTGTGAGAACACGCGTGAACCGGAGTTAGCCGGAGGCAAAAAGGATGGCAGGGCGTTCTGGAGCTCAGGGTCTGACAGGAGAGAGTCAATTAGTCTGCAGACATCAGCTGCTGATGGAAACTGGAAACCAGCAGAGATTTTTAAAGAAAATTTGGACTTTTTCCACTTTTCTCAATCAGCTCAAGGAGACGTAACAATTTAAAACTATTCTTCTGGGGATGTTTGAATTGACGGAGTTCTTCTTTAGCCCCTTTAAATCGGTTTATTTTTCTATTTAACAAAGAACAACTAGACCTGATCTCAGTGAAGCTCAAAAGAACATCAGAAGAAACTCAGTCGATGGTTAAAGCAACAACCATGATTTTTTTTATATAACAAAAGGAGCTCGTGATGAGCCTTTAAAGTGTCTGTGACATCATCTTTTAACTTTGCATGTAGTGGCGCAACATAAATCTCTTGTATCATTCAACTATGTTCGTTTTAGCATTAAACAAAATGATAAATTAATGAAAATTCCTTTCAAAGTGAGTTTAAAATTAAAAACCGTGTTTCTTCACGGGACATCCGACTACACGCGAATGCAACATCTGTGACGTAGGAGAAGGAACGTCTTTAGAACGCCCCTTTTAAATATTCATGGCGGACAATAAATAAAACCACAAATTTATCAATCTAAGTGAAGATTTGAGCGATTTTGTCTTCAGTTTGGGAAGCAGAAAGTTAGATGAACAAGAAACAGCAGGTTCTAGTTTAGGTCTGCACCTGTATTTATTTGAGTCTTACCTTTTCAGGAAGCGAGGGAGCTCCGAGGGGGGGCAGCTTTATTTATTCCATACTTGACGAAGGTTTTCATCTTTTGGGAAAGTGAAAAGTCTCACTTGTTCACTGATAATATTAGAACACCCAAATGCGACACAACGTAACGGCATTTTTAAAGTTATACAAAAAAAAAAGGGCGATCTGGCAGAGAATGAATATGCGTTATCATGGCAGACGCAAACTGAGCTTCTCCTTTCTACGTCACAGATGTTGCATTCGCATGTAGTCGGATTTCCCGTGAAGAAACACGGCGCAAAGTTTAAAATCACTTTTAAATCAAAATTAAATTGATTCATCATTTTGCTTGTACAAACGAACATAGTTGAATGATACAACATATATATGTTGAGCAATTTTATGCATAGTTCAAACGTCATGTCAGTGGACCTTCAAGCCACGGACACTCACCTTGGTCTTGCCCAGCTGCCAGTCTGCAGCGCTGCTGTCGTAGAGGTGCAGCAGCTGCTTGCAGCGCCCCCTGGGCTCCTCGCACAGCAGCGCACCCTTCATCAGCAGCACCTTGTACCTGGAGGAGGAGCGAGAAGGTCACACCAAGAACCATCTCACATGTTACAGATCGAGAGCACGGGATCTATTCATCTTCTGGATCTGACGCAGCTCTGGCTGGTCTGTGGCTCCAGCAAACATCTTCCTGATGACTTCATGTTTATTGAATCCAACATGAGCCCTAACTGAATTCTGCTCCCGCTTATAGAGAGCCACTCAGTCCAGTGCAGTCTAATCCTGTTGCAGAGACGTCCCGCAGGCTTAAACACACAAACAGACATGTCGGAGGCGGTTCCAGACCTGCAGCAGAAGTCCTGGAAGGATCTCCGGACGGGGAAGCCCGTGCGTCTTATCTTGACCGTTTCCAGCATGCCGGAGTATCTGAGCTGGTTCAGAACCACCGTCTGGTCAAACTGGTCAGGCATCTGCAGAAACAAGAGTCAGGTTGATGTCTCTGTGCTTCAGGAACGACACGACATAGTGACACACGTCCACCCCGAGTGTGAGACCTGCAGCTCGCAGGACGTGTCTTCTGCCGCTCAGAACCACACAGGTCGACACGCTGCTGCGTTCAAGCTTACAGCTGTGGCTGGACTTCACAGAAACTGAACTTTTTCTTTCAGTGTTTTGCAGTTTTTATTAATATTGAGGAAGAAGGTTCAACTAAACTGATTCCACAGAGACTTGACGAGAAATGAAGGAGACAGTGGAGAGAGTAGGAGCGCAGGAGTGGAGCTCCCGAGCTAGCAATGCTTTTTTTTTGGTACATTTGAGGCAGATTAATGCAGATAAGACAAAACAAAGTTAAGAGACATGTCACTGTCTGAACTGAAACCAGAAGCGGACTACGCCAGCAAAAAATAAAAGAAACGATCCGAGCCAAGAAGTCTGACATAATGACAAGAAGTGGAACCTGATGATGTCAGTCATCTTGTACAAGTTTAATGTGAGACCACTTGTTAGAGGTACCGTATTTAAAGGTCTTTAAATTTCTTATATTTTAACATCTTAAACTTTACTTTACTAAGTTCCTCAAGTGTTCTGGGTTTCACAGGGTTTATTGTGAAACCTGACCTGTCATGCCTGCACAATAAAATATTAGGTTTCCCAGAACAGACTAAAAACAAAATGTTCAGCTCCAGTTTATCTCCTGAGAAGATGTGATGAAACTGCGTTTGACCTCGATGATGTTGTTTTCTGTGTCACTCGCTAGAATAAAAGACGGACTCAAATCTTAGGAAGTTGGAGTTCATCCTGATCTAGTCAGGGTGAATTTCCCTCTTTGCAAAGAGTTGTCCTAAATCTCACGCTGTTGTCTTGTGTGAATTATTTATTTAAAGGTTCAGATGAAAATACAAAGCTGCAACATCAAAAGCAGAAGCTCAGATAACAGAAAACGAGCCAGCGATTATTTAAATCACTTTAAAGGACGCCTTATTACGAAGTGAATCCTCCGTAAAGACGTTTATCTTTAACCATATCAACCGGTGCCGTCTGAACGAGTTTACTTCTTTCGTTTTCCAGATGCACAATCCTGAAATGCAGGTGTGCGCTCGACGTCAACGACGCGCAGCAGAAGTTTGAGTCGCGACGAGCTGCAGCTCTTCAGGCCGGCTGCAGTCCGAGGAGGCGAACAAACGACGAGCGAAGACGTCCAGCAGGAAAATTAAACACGATAGAACGAGTAAAACAACCGTCCAGAACAAACATCGAGGATCCACTTGGATCTGCACTCAAACAGATGTTACTAAATGTATTAATCAGTAAACTTCACACAACACGTCTGAACGCAAACACGTAATAAATCTGTCGGATTGTTCTACGACTGTCGCGGTTGTTGATCTTCAGTCGTTTCTGCTGCTTCTGTGGGTGATGCTTCACCATGTGACGTGGGCAGCTGCTTAAATACTTTAATCGAGGACACGTTTATCGTTGAAATGAGAAACATACAGGTACTCCCCGACTTACGAGCGCTCTTACCTATGAGGTTCCGGACTTACGAGCTCACTAACGAACAGTAAATTTGTAAAGAACATACAGAAAATAAAGCACTTTTATGTGTTTTTAGATGAAAGTGTGTTAGCTAACCGTTTGGAAACAAGTTTCTGAGCATGTTTATGAACTGGTATGAACGTTTGTGATGAAAAACGAGTGTTCGTAGAAGCGCTAGCATAAATTTTCTGACTTACGACCGAAAATCCGGACTTACGAGAACACGTGTTTCGTGTTCCGACGTACGAGATTTCGTCTTACGAGATAGTCGGAGGAACGGAACTCGCTCGTAAGTCGGGGACCCCCTATATTCAGTTTTAGTTTTATAACTTTATGGAGCATGTGTCCAACAGCAGCTTTGAACCGGCGGTTCCAGAAAAAAAAAAGGCCAAAAATCTTTTGCATCACTTTCAAAACACTGACAGAACGGCTTCAGTCCAAGGCCTTCTCCGGGGGACTCTCGTCACCCTGTAACCTCAGTGGGCGTTAACAGGGAGGGGTGGGGGGCTCAAAATAAGTGGGGGCTTTCATACCAGATAGTAATGCCCCCTTTATTCCCCCCATGGCCCATTTGAGCTGCTGAGAAGAACGGAGGCCAGCCCAGCGGCAGATCCTGACTGAATGAGGCCTTTTCTGCCGCCGGCTGCAGAGAGAAGCTCGTTAGCATAATTAGCATTTGCATACGGACGCAGCCGGACAAAGAGGAGCCGTGTCAGGGAGCGGCCTTCTTTTCCTCTTTTTGATTTGAACGCCTCTGGGATTCAAACGCCAACTTTAGAGGTTCCACACTTCAGTTCTGTCTCCGTTATTCTTACAACACCCACAGACTGGAATGATGTGAACACCGTGATGGGCTGCTGCACCAAACCGTTCTATATTTAAATGTCTTTTGATGATGCAACTCTGAAATGAAGCAGGAATGAACAAGCATGCACATCAGGAGAGGTCAGCGTGATTCACAGCTGCTGCACTGAACTGAAGTCATTCAACCTTTGTTTAGGCTGGTTGAACAGGACGACAGTGGTTATGAGTACCTGCAGCACAGTTTTCAAAATACAGGTAAAATAAAATCTCAGCTTTACAGTATTTGAGCTTCTGCTTTTCATGTGACCATAACAGCTGCTCTAAATAATGTTGATAGAATACAGGTAGTCCTCGACTTACGGCAGTCTTGAGTTACGACGTTTCGTGGTTACGTCACGCATCTCCTAGCCTGGTTAAAACCAGACCCTTGTCCTTCACTTCGCTTTGTACATTACTAGGGTCTGGGACTTCTCCCATAGACAAGGATTTCTCCGGTAGATTTTTGAATGGACCAATCAGAGAACAGAAGGCGGAGTTTTGTTAGTTTAGCCTGGCGAGGTCCAGGCTATTCAGATAAATAGCTCAGAAACCACTCGGTGGATATTTTTTCTGCTACCAGTGTGTAATTATATGGCTCTAATTTACTGACTGTTGGCCTAGATTAAACATTTGAGATAAAATTCGATTTTTTATCATTTATTTTCGTAGCGCACCCGAGGCTGTTTGGAAAATGTCAAACCGAAACTATTTAAATCCAGCAGATTTGACCATTTCGTGAATTGATTTAGGAACTGTTAAGCTCAGGAACACTTCTGATATAACGTCAGCTAAGAAATATATTTTTTCTCAGCAAAGAAATAATAGTTTTTTACCTTGTTTTCATGAAAATTCCTTCGTGGCGGCAGCCATTTTAACTGACGACGTCAGTCGACGTCGTTCAAAACTCCGCCTTCTGTTCTCTGATTGGTCCGGTCAAAAATCGACCGGAGAAATCGTTGTCTATGGGAGAAATCCCAGACCCTAGTACAAAGCGAAGTGAAGGACAAGGGTCTGGTTTTAACCAGGCTACGCATCTCCCATAAAAAAATTAAAATAAAAATTTTGAAAAAAAAATTATTTTGAAAAGCCGAGTTCCCGTTACTTCCGGTTTGACGGCGCAGAAGCAGGAGCTTGATGGCAGAAAAGCAGTGGAAAAACACAGAAAGACCCGCTCTGGACAGAGCTTCATGGCAGAACCAGCAGAGATTAAACGCTCTGGACCGAGCTGACGGCGGTTTTACGTCGTAAACAAATATTGGATGGACGGACGGAGGTAGGCCACCATACAGCAAGCGAGTTAGCCAGCTCCCTTTATGTGAATGGAGCCTGCTAGCAAGGAGGGAGGAGGGAGACAGCGCGATTCAACTTGCTCCTTCATCGTTAAAAACTGTGTTAGGATAGGCTAAGTGTTGGTAACTGTACAGTACTGTACATGTATATGGGGCAGTATGTACGTATGTTCCGACTTACGACGAAATTCGCTTTACGACAAGGCGCAGGAACGGATCTCAGTCGTAAGTCAAGGACTACCTGTACATGAAAGGATGCTGATTGAATGATAAATGGATGACGGACTGTACTTATACAGCTTCTTTGTCTTATCAAGACACTCAGAGCTCTTTACAACAACCTGTGCCTCATTTACATCACATTCATAAACTGATGGGACACACATCGGAGGCAGTGAGGGGTTCAGTGTCTTTCCCAGAGACACTTCAGCATGTGACTGCTGGTGGAATCGAACCCCCAACTCTCCCATTGGAGGACGGCTGCTCTAACCGCTGAGCCACAGCCGCCCTTTAAAAGACTGAAAGCTTTTATATTTTGTCTGAACCTTTTCTGTCATTTAAACTCGTTTTATTGTAGTGCGTGAATTCAAATCTAAGCAGTAAATTGAAGGTTGTCGGCAGAAAATATGAATAAGGATGATAACTAAGAGTTTCTACAAAATCATTCACGTTAGAATATTTACATAAAACAATCCAACGTTCATCTGGTGAAGAAT
>JBBPBX010065745.1:9704-19870 GCA_038048925.1 Garcialebias charrua | reverse complement strand
TGTAACACCATTAACTCAGGACATTACCCAAAATGTCACCCCAAGTGACAAAGAGGAAGTTACTCTTCAAGAAACTCAAAATGGCGAGTTTTCAGATTATATCACTGAGAGTAAAACTGATCATGAACAAACTCAAACAGAGCAAAGTGATCGTTATCCAAAAAGAGAGAGAAGACCCCCAAAATACCTCGAAGATTACCAATCAGATGCGACACAAATAACTATCGATCATTGCTACAGGGCTGTATTTGGTGTCCCTCAAACATTCAATGAGGCTCAGAAGTCACCACATGCAGAAAAATGGAGACAGGCCATGAGGGATGAAATTGACTCACTCAAAGAAAACGAAACATTTGAACTGAGCACCCTACCAGAGGGCAGGAACTCAGTTGGAGGAAAATGGGTATATACACTTAAAGAAAATGAAGGAAAAGAGATTTACAAAGCAAGGTTTGTAGCTAAAGGCTACAGCCAAACAGAAGGTATAGATTACCATGAAACTTTTGCACCAACAGCTAATATAACATCAGTACGAGCATTAATGCAGATAGCGGTTCAGAACGACCTTAAAGTACATCAGATGGATGTCAAAACAGCTTATTTACATGCCCCAATTGAGGAAGAAATTTACATAGATCAACCAGAGGGGTTTGAACAACAAACAGAAACAGGACCGAGATGTGTGTATAAATTAAAGAAGTCCTTATATGGATTAAAACAATCAGGGAGAAATTGGTACAAACTATTGAACGATCACCTTGAACAAGACAACTTTGAACGAAATCTAGTTGATCATTGTGTGTACAGAAAACAAACTGAAAACGACACGATTATCGTGCTCATTTGGGTGGATGACCTGATCATCGCTGCTAGCAGCATTGAGATTTTGAACAGTTTCAAAGAAACAATGAAATCAAAGTTTAACATGAAGGACTTAGGAAAAATATCAAACTTTTTAGGTATACATTTTGAACAAGGAGAAGATGGAATAAAAATGAGCCAAGAGAAATACATCCTAAAAGTGTTAGAAAAATATGGGATGCTAGACTGCAAACCCAGATCCACCCCATGTGAACCAAAGCTCGATCACAAAGAAAATCATGAGAGCGACAAAACAAATGTAGTAGATCCTACGAACTATCGTGAGATAGTAGGTAGTCTGATCTATGCTATGACCTGCACCAGACCAGACATCAGTTGGATAGTAAGCAAACTTTCCCAGACATTAGCTAAACCTATGAAAGAGGATTTAATAAACGCTAAACATGTTTTAAGGTATCTAAAAGGTACTAGTGACTACGAATTAAATTTCAAGAAGAACAAGGAAGACTTGAAACTTATAGCTTACAGTGACTCGGACTGGGCATCCTCAGTGGAGGACAGACGCAGCACCACGGGTTATTGTTTCAGTTTAACACCACAAGGTCCAGCCATTTCCTGGAAATCCAAGAAACAACCAACTGTGGCTCTTTCCACATGTGAGGCTGAGTACATTGGGTTAACAGCTACTACACAAGAAAGCCTGTATTTATGTCAACTTTTAAATGGCATTGATAACAAGAAGTACAGCTGCACACTGCTTCATGGTGATAACCAAGGAGCCATTGCATTGTGTAAAAACCCTGTGAACAGACAGAGATCCAAACACATCGATGTAAAGTATCATTTTATACGTGATGCACTAAGAGAGGAAAGGATCAAAGTGGTGTACTGTTCATCTGAAAATATGTTGGCGGACATCTTAACCAAACCTGCATCAAAGACAAAACTTTTGAAATTCAAAGGATGGTTTTTTGGACAATAAGTTCTAGAAGGTAAAGAAGATGAGAACAAGGGGGGGTGTTGGAATATGTTCTCATCTTATGTTATTGTTGTTATTTTGTGTGCATGTTATATTGTTGTTGTCCACTAGGGGCAGTGAGTTTCTTGTGTGTTTAAGTAGCGCTGTTCTAGATCTGCTGTAGAAAAAGAGTTTTACACGTGTGCACTTGAAATAAAGAAGCTACAGCTATCTGACGGAAAGAAGTGTGGTTTCTAACATGAGTGCAGAACGAGAAAACGTCGCCGGTGAACATGAAAACGCAACACACAGGACCAAAGTGCTGTACACACAACAAAACAATCATAGTAATAAAAATGATTAAAATGATTTAGTCACATAATAAAAGTTGAACATTCATACAATTAGATAATACAAGCAATTAAAATGATTAAAAGTCAACATCTCAGATGGTGTCAAAGGTCAGGGAGAAGAGATGGGTTTTAAGAAGAGATTTAAAAACAGACAGGGAAGAGTCTGATGTTCATTGAAGGTTGTTCCACAGTTTAGGAGCTGTCACAGCAAAAGCACGGTCTCCTCTGAGCTTGTGTTTTGTCTTTGGGACACTCAGGAGCAGTTGATCACATGACCTGAGGGATCGAGAGGGTGTGTATGGCTGCAGCAACTCGGACAGATAGGGCGGAGCAAGACCATTTAGCGCTTTAAAAGCAAATAAAATAATTTTTAAAATGAATCCTGGAATGTACACCCATAAAACAGACTTTGGCTCCTCTTTGAGGTGACACATTTTATTATCATTTAATGTACCTAAATGAATTGGTTAAAAAACTAATTAAAAATATTTAATTGATGTATCACAAAATGTCTAAACATTTTATGCATGACACAAAGGAACCTATAATAATTGAGTTCACTTGGCCGCCTTCTGATGTTGCTGGCGCCTTTTTGACTATATCTGAGAAGACCTATCAGGCATTTTTTTCTTCTACCATCTCTACAACATTGAAGATCCTCACCCTGTACTAAATCATTGGTAAGTGTTATTTTTTATTGTTTTGTCACGCACATACAACTGTATAGCAGTCATGATAACAATGCGTTACAACCTGACTGGCTCAGTGTTAGAATTTATGTCGAAGTAATGATGCTAATAGTATTAGCTACGTAGCTTAACTGTTAGCATCTCCACTGAGGACAAGGAGGAAAGTAGGGTTGCATGAATGAGATAAAGGTAAGTGTATTTTATGTGTGTGATATAATTTGTTTGCGACTTTATTCTCTATGTAATATTAATAATTAATTAAGTATTGAAGTCGTGTCTGCACTTGACTTAGCCGCATATGCTAACTGAAGCAGCCCAACCTTCTAATCCAATGCACAGTCGTGCATGCATGACTACTAAGTAAAACTCTATTTATTTCCACCCTCTAATATATATATAACACTTTGATAACGTTCAAATAACTAACAGTAATTAATTATCGCCAGTGGGCACTGGGCACCAGCCTGCTAGCAGAGGCTGATAAGCGCTAATAGCAGACCTAAACAATTTGTTAGCTTTACAGCAGAGTGACTAACTTTTATAATTCATAAGCGGATTTGCGCTATTTTTATTTAAAATGCAGTACCGGTAATAACTAATTATCTATCAGTAAAAACGAAAAAACTTATTTACGTCTCTTAAATCAACCGGACGACTGCTAACAGACCATATCCGGTCTGCGCCGGATGTGGTCCGTGAAAAAAAGCGTCCCCCTAAGGGGCTAGACAGAGAGCGTGTATAGCAGTTAGCAGCCAGTGTGTTACTCTGCAGCCTTATTGCTTGTTTTCAAAGAGTCAGACGAAGAGTTTTTAACATGGAGGGTGAACTTATGGATGTTTCTCAGCGGCCTACGTGACGCGTCAGCGCCTCAGTTGCCCTGCTCAAAATGGCGGCCGGTGTTACACCATATTCTGCGACCTATCGTATATTGTGACCATAGGGGGACACAGAAGCCACAGAAGCGAGCCCATACGAAGGACTTTAAAATCCTTGTGTTTATTTCTTGAATTCATTGTCCACTCAAATCTATTTAAATTAAAAATATTGCTTTTTTGGCCAAATACTGTTTGTTGATCAAATTGCAGTTAATCTAGGTGTAACCAGGTGAAAAATGGGTACATGTCACATGTATTTAAAAAAAAAAAAACAAAACATGTTTTGCTTTACTTTCACCTACTGGTTGTAATTCTTGTTTTTGTCAGCATGTGGTGCTGTTGGTACAGAGAGGTCTAAAAGGACCGGAAATAGAGAAAAAACCCTTTGTTTATGTACGGTAGCACGGACTGGTAAAAACGGAAGAGAAGGACATTTTATCTGAGACTTGGTGAAGGAGACAACTCTGGCCACGTGAAAAGAGAATCCAAGTGTTCGGTAATTGTTGGAACTGAATTATCTTCCGTGAATGAAGCTATAGAGACGATGCTAATGTTTTATTTCTGTTATCTTCCGTGAATGAAGCTATAGAGACGATGCTAATGTTTTATTTCTGTTTGTTTTCTCTCGTAGAGTGCCGCTGCCGTTTGTTATGCAGTAGCTTTCACGCTGTTAGATTTCAGCTGTTACGTGCAGCTGCATGCTACTCTGTTGGGTGCTAACCGTGTTGTCGGTCCGCCATTTTATTTGAAGCTAAGGCTTGCTGCCGTTCGAAACACGGACTTTTTCTTATTTTTTATATATAACTCAGAGGGAATAGTTTATTTTTGAGAATAAAGAACCCCTTCTATTTGAAGCTTCGTGTGCTGCATTTATCCCGGTTTCAAATATTGGTACCAGGAGTGGGGTTCTCGTTTTTTTTTCTCTCTGCGAGTGCATGTATATGGCGGCGCAGCGGTAGCATTAGCAAACGGCAGTGGTGAAGAAGTGGCCTACACCTGAGTGGACGTGGGCATCGCGTCGGTGAGGAGGCATCTGTTTCGAGACCAGATGGGGGACGTTGCTGAGCAGTCTGTGCTGGCGTGGTGGTGAAGGATTTCAGCCGAGGTGATCGTCAGACCAGAGCGCATTCCAGGCGGGAGAAGCATCGCCCAGCAGCGGTCTTGGAGCAGCCCAGGGACCTCCGGTGGACTCCGGACTTCGACCAATTTATCCTTTGCTATATAAATTTCTATTTACTGTTAATATTTATATTGACTGTTAATACTTCTATTGACTTTGGACTACTCTGACTGACGAAGCCCTCTGGAGTGAGGGTGAAACGTTTCTACTAAAAAGAAACTGTCCAGATGAACTGATTGAGAATGAGCGGATTTGATACCTGGACTATTGAGAATGAACTTTCTTGACTTCTATTGACTGTTAAGTGAACTGAAAAAAAAATAATAATAATAATTTCAGAACATGTCTGAACAAGAGGGTCCCATAAACATTGAGATGGAGGGACAACAGTTAGCAGTGAATAATAACGAGGATACTGGACAAAATGACCTTGAACAAGCTGGGGTGTTACAACAACTAAGTGAGTTAGCCCGAAGGCAAGATGAAGTCATGACAGTCATATCATCACTAAATAATGAGCCTACCAGGTCTTATGTCTACGTACCCAGAGAAAGGCACATTTCACCATTTAGTGGAGACATTGACAAAGATGGGAGGAGTGTGGATGAGTTTATTGAAGAAGTAGAAAGGGTAATTTCTGCTAGAAACCAATCTGCACCCGAACAGTTTGATTTTGTGCTGTCGCTGTTAAGAGGCCCAGCTCTGGAAGAAGTGCGTTTACGCAAAGCTGATGGTGATGTTGTAAAAGACCTGCTTGTTTACTTAAAAGATGCATTTGGAGATAAACGTAGCGCTGCCCAACTTTTACAGAGCTTCTACAACTGTAAACAGAAGGAGGGTGAAGACATACGTGACTTTTCACATTCATTATCTCAGGCCTTTAGTTTGGTATGGAAACAGCATCCTAATTCCATGGGTAATGAGAACGCAGTGTTGAGAGACCAGTTCATTGAGGGCATCAGAGACCTCTCACTGAAACGAGAACTCCGAAAACATGTAAGAGGAAAACCTACATCCACTTTTATAGAGGTGCGTGAGGAGGCTTACTTGTGGTCCTTAGACCAAGCCCCTAGCACAAAAACGGTTAGGAGTAACGTGAATAACTGCCGTACTGTTAAAGCCGAAGCACAGTGCTGTGCAGTTAAAGAGACAGAAAATCCAATGCATCTGGAGGATGTGATGAAAACTCTTAAAGAGCAAGATAAAGTCACTAATCTAACTAGACCTAATGAGAAGTCGGTCTCAATGGATGACGTTCTTAAAGTGCTCACTGAGCAAGGGAAAGTGATAACAGAACTCACTAAGGCTGTGAAAGAGCTGACAATTCAGAACAAAAATCCTAGTAGCCAGACACCATCTCAGACCAAAACTGGTCCAAGATTTACCCCTGACGGTAAGCCGATATGTTTCAAGTGCCAAACTGCTGGTCATGTTGCCAAACAGTGTCCCCAGAGAAGATACAAAAACTCTGATGAGTACCCCATTTCTAGTCCGTCGGGAAACGAGAGGCCCTGGTTGCAGTGAGTCGGGTAACGCAGGGTCATGTCGTAGACTCACCTACACTGGAGATCACACGAGAACAAATTATTGAGCGTGCCATAGGAAAATGTCCAGTGGTTGATCTAAAACTTAATGGCAGGTCAGCACATTGTTTACTAGATACTGGCAGCCAGGTCAGTACTATGACAGATGATTTTTTCAGAAAATATATTGGTGATGATGAGAGCATGCTAGCTACAAATAGTTGGCTTAAAATAACTGCTGCGAATGGACTTGACATTCCTTATCAGGGATATATTGAACTGGAAATTGAGACGATGAGTTTAAAGATCCCAAATTGTGGCTTCTTGGTCCTGAAGCCGTCACTGAACCCTGTTGTTTCTGAAGAATGCATAATCGGTATGAATGTCATTCACAGATGCAGACAGCTAGTTACAACAGAGTTTGACAACACTTTGGGTGGATCCTTAGACTCTGGGTGGAGGACAGCTTTCCAACAGGTACAGATCTGTTGCATTGAGAGAAAGGCAGTAGTTCGGGTTGCAGGAAGAAACAAAGTACGCATCCCTGCATCCTCGATGTCCACTGTGTTTGTAAAAGGTCACACTAAAACCTTAGATGCAGCCTCTCAGTTGATCATCGAACCAGTGACCACTCCTCTACCATCTGGATTAGCAGTTATCCCAACACTTGTCACAAGGACCAGCCATGTTCTTCCGCTCCAGGTGGTTAACTTCTCCGCCGAGGAAGTGTGGTTAGGCCCCCGAACACGGCTAGGCATGATCTCAAAGGTTGATCCTGCGGAGAGTGAGCAGACATGCCAAGTAAAGTTTCAACGCATCTCTGCCGGTGTTGAACAGGTTTCAGTTGACCCTAACATGGTGCAAACTGACAGTAAGGTGCAAGCCATTTTGGAAAGACTTGACATGGGGGGCGCAGAGGAAGAGCGTGTCGCTCTCTGCTCATTGCTGTCCAGCTACATTGATGTTTTTGCAGATGATGAGGAGAATCTGGGTCACACGGATAAGGTGAAACATGAGATCAAGCTGGCGGATGACGTACCTGTCACACAGCCATATCGTCGTATACCTCCTAACCAATACCAGGAAGTACAAGAGCATATCTCTAAACTGTTGAAAAAAGGAATCATACAGGAAAGTGAAAGCGCTTACGCCTCACCAGTTGTGGTAGTCCGCAAAGGTGACGGCAGTATACGCTTATGTGTAGACTACAGGAAGCTAAATCTAAAAACTAAGAAAGACGCATTTCCATTGCCTCGTATTGATGAGAGTTTTGATGCGCTAAAAGGTGCTAAATACTTTTCCACAGTTGACCTTGCCAGTGGGTATCACCAAGTAGCCATGGATGATCGAGACAGACATAAGACGGCTTTCACCACGCCTTTTGGGCTGTTTGAGTATGTACGCATGCCCATGGGGGTGTGTAACGGGCCTGCAACATTTCAAAGATTGATGCAAGCAACTATGAGTGACCTGATATTCGACATCATGTTAGTCTATCTGGATGACATTTTAGTGTACTCCCCAAGCTTTGAGTCTCATTTGGAACGGCTGGATCTAGTTTTTAAACGTTTGAGAGACACTGGATTAAAAGTGAAGTGGGAAAAATGTCACTTTTTGCAGAAGGAAGTAAAATTCCTTGGACACCAAATTTCTGCAGAGGGTATCGCAACTGATCCCTCCAAGGTGGCAGCAGTCAAGGAATGGCCGGTGCCTGGCACCGTTAAGGAACTCCAATCATTTCTAGGCCTATGTAGTTACTACAGAAGGTATGTTGAGGGCTTTTCAAAGATCGCAGCCCCACTACATGACCTAGTGAATCAGTGTCGAGGAGCTGCTACTACAGCCAAAGCTAGTCAAAAACTAAGTGCATTATGGGACACCAACAGTCAAATTGCATTTGACACATTGAAAGAAAAGCTTGTGACTGCTCCGATTTTGGGTTATGCAGACTTCACTTGTCCTTTCATTTTGGAAACTGATGCTAGTGGTCAGGGTTTAGGAGCTGTCTTGTGTCAGCAGCAAGGTGACAAGAAACG
The DNA here is from genome assembly GCA_038048925.1 of Garcialebias charrua. Lineage (NCBI taxonomy): Eukaryota > Metazoa > Chordata > Actinopteri > Cyprinodontiformes > Rivulidae > Garcialebias > Garcialebias charrua. The sequence continues at coordinate 11,494 of JBBPBX010065745.1, read as the reverse complement.
GGTCATTGCATATGCAAGTAGACGGCTGAGAAATGCAGAGCGAAATGATAAAAACTATAGCAGCATGAAACTCGAGCTGCTTGCACTTAAATGGGCAATAGTAGAGAAGTTTCGGGGGTACTTACTGGGCTCTAAATTCTCTGTGGTATCAGACAACAATCCCTTATGTCATCTAAAAAGTGCAAAACTTGGGGCTATTGAACAGAGATGGGTAGCACAGTTAGCTGCCTTCGACTTTGATGTGCAGTACCGGCCAGGTCGGTGTAACGCCGCCGCTGATGCACTGTCACGACACCCGTTAGCAGGGGAGCCAGAACCAACTGATGATGAGGAGTTTGATGATTGCATTGCAATTTGCAATTTGATTTGTAGAGGCACTGCCCTTGAGCCCGAGCTGGTTACAGCTGGGGTCCAATGTTGTCAGGTAAACCAGATTAGGGCTGCAGAAACTGATAAATCCAATTCACATGCTAAAGAGGCTACACCAACTCTTCCCGGTTACTCCAAGGAAGAGCTGCGGACATTTCAGTGTCAAGATCCAGTGATAAATGTTCTAAAACAGTTTGTGGATCGAGGTAGCCCGCCAAGTTCACAAGAAAGGAAGAATCTTCCTGGTGCTGCCAAATCATTGTGGAAACAATGGAAACACATTCAGATACGTGATGGGTTGGTGTACAGAGTGGTGAAGGATGATCGTGTTGGAGAGTGCTTTCAGTTGCTTGTTCCAGGTTGTTTACAAGCAGCTGTGCTGAAGAGTGTCCATGACTCTATGGGACATCAGGGAATAGAGAGGACATTACAGTTGTTGAGACAGAGAGCATTCTGGGTAGGGATGCATAACGATGTTGAGCGATGGGTTAAGAACTGTGAGCGTTGTATTCTCACAAAGATGCCTCACCCAAAGATTCACCCTCCAATGAAATCCTTTTTGGCAACACGACCTTTAGAAGTGGTGGCAGTAGATTTCACACTCCTTGAACCAGCTTCCGATGGCCGTGAGAACGTTCTAGTCATTACCGATGTGTTTACAAAGTTCACCCAGGCGTTCCCTACACGTGACCAAAAAGCAGAGACCACAGCCAAAGTCCTCTTAAAGGAGTGGTTCATGAAGTACGGTGTACCTGAACGTCTTCACTCAGATCAGGGCCGTAACTTTGAATCGGAGGTTATTGCTGAACTTTGTAGAATGTATGGTGTGAAAAAAACACGTACAACACCCCATCACCCGACAGGAAATGCCCAGTGTGAGCGTTTTAACCGCACTCTGCATGAACTGTTGCGCACCCTTCCACCTGACAAAAAGAGGCGTTGGCCTGAACATTTACCTGAGCTGGTTTATGCGTACAATGTTACTCCACATGCGACTACCGGATATTCCCCTTACTTCTTGCTCTATGGAGTAGACCCACATCTTCCTGTTGATGCATTGCTTGCGCATGAAAGTTCTCCTGATAAAAATCTTGATTGGCTTGCTGTGCACCAGCAAAGACTCAAAGAGGCACATGAAAGAGCTAAAGAGTATGCAGAGCAGAAAGCTGCGAAACGCGTTGCTCGGCATAGTCACAAAGTGTACTGTCCTTCGATTGAGGTTGGAGAGTATGTTTACCTGAGACACAGACCAGCTGGTCGTAACAAAATTCAGGATGCATGGAGTCCAGTTGTTTACCAACTCGTAGACGTAGTAGGCACAACTTGCATAGTACGACCTGCAGAGGGAGGGCCTACAAAAACGGTTAACAGGGCTGACATCAGGTCATGTGTCCATGTGCCAGACACAAACCAGGGACACA
>JBBPBX010065744.1:1503-19871 GCA_038048925.1 Garcialebias charrua | reverse complement strand
TTGTTGAACATGGCCCTGATTACAAGCAGGACACGTTTTTGATGTATATCCAGGATTTGAGCACTTATAACAGTGTGGCTCAGCTCTCTGCTGCTTCCAGTGTCTCTTTTGAAGGTTCTGTTGGCTATCAGGTCCCAGCACAGCATGTAATTCATGAGCCCTGAGCAGCAACTCCATCACAGAAGACACAGGTGAGCCATACAGCGCCACCCTGTATTTTTCAAGTGAATGTTTACATATTAGTTGAATACGCTCTTTTTCGGGTGGTGGGCAACTTAGTTTGTTAAACTCACTCAACATATGAGCTACAAATGTTGGGAGTGGTTCATCAACTGACTGAACCCGGTCTAGTATGCCTCTGAGAATTCTTTCTTGGTTGTCAGTGGGCAGAAAGACTGTTCTGAAAAGTTGGCAGAAGCGCCCCCATGAGTTAATGTGGGAACTAAGGGCGTTAAACCACTTACGAGGCTCTTTTGTTAGAAAATGAGGCAACTCATTCAGAATCTGGACATCTGTTAAATTCAGAGTGGACTTGTATGCTGACACAGCCTGTAACCAGTCCTCTGCCTGCACTTCCCCATCCCCAGCAAATACTGGTGGTTCCAGCTTGGCGTGATGTAGTGCAGCAGCGATCACTCTTGTGGTGTTGGTTAGCTCAGCTGAATGAGTCTGTAGGAAAGAGCTATGCAGGTCCCTCTGAGTTCCAGGATAAGGGCATGGTTTATCCACATTCACAGGAGGCACATATGGTGTTGAGGTGGCTATAGGAGGTGCAGGAGGCTGTTGTGTAGAAAGTCCACCAGACCCACAGGAATTAACCCCATCTAGATGGTCCAGCAATTTCTGTTGTAGGGACAATGTAGTTTGAAGGACATCCCTCAGCTGCTGGACGTCATCTTTTAATTCTAGAACCTGTTGATGGAGGTCTGGAGTTCTCTGATGTGGTGGTACAGATTGAAGAAAGTCAGTATCCGTTTCAGAGTCAAAAACAGAAAAATCTGGTTTAAATGCCATTTTGTTTCTTCAACCTCTATGGTAATGTCCAAAGCAAATGGAATTTTCACAGCAGAAAACCTCAGGATTGTGAACAATTTTTTTTTATTTTTTTTTATTTTTTTTAATCTTCAGGTTGTTTTGCTTGTTTATATTGGCAGTAGGGCTCATAGGCGAGTAATGTCCAAATATAAAATCTTCTTAAGCAGAGAATCAACCCAGTTCACAGAGTTCAGAGTTCACAGAGTTCAGAGTTCACAGAGTTCACAGAGGTGTGTTGCTCTCCGCTGTCACGGTGTTTGTGCAGCTCAGTCTGTCCGTATCCTTCCGCAGCTCAACAAGTTGAAGCCCACAAAATAGTCCGCATGACTTATGATTTCCACTGGAAAATAATCCATAAAACTCACCAGGCTTTCAGCAATCGTGAGTTAATTTAGTTAATATGCGGTGGTCTTGTCCTCTTCAGCAGACCAGCAGATGCGCAGCTTTCAGGAATTAAATCCAAACGGGACAGTTCATCACGACGTTCAGCGAGGTGCGGGCAATGAATGGCTCCAGCAAACTTTCAACACTGATCACGACGTACTCCGCTCAGAAACTGTATCCACAAAAACTTGAAAATAATCACCTCCAGTCCAAAGCTGAATCGGTATCCAGGAGGGAAGGTCCCTGTTCGGGCGCCATTTGTGACGGTTCGGTGAGAGGTTGGAGAAGTTAGCAGCGACCGTTAGTCACTCTCAAAGCAGCAGACGCACGTTGAATTATTCCACACTTCCAATTTATTAAACTCCGTGTAACGCCAGTTCTCCACAGTACTAAACATTATATTGTCATACATGAGCAAATAATATTAGTTTACCGCTCTGCCCCTCATCGTCACTTGTATACTGTATCCTTTACGTGGAATAATAATTCTACTTTTTGTACAAGTGTACAACAACGGAAAACAAAGGGAGTAGGCGCCCCCTTGTGGTGATACCTACTCATCTCTGGGACCCAATATAATGACTGTTACAATGGGAGTCAGCGTCCTATCTGCACGATATGCAACACGAAGTTGAGCAACTAGTCTGGCGCCGGCAAAACTGAAGGAACACTTCATGAAGATGCACAGACGGAGAATACAGTACAAGAACACAACGCCTGCTGAATTCAAGGTGAACGAGCCAGATATGATGTTGTTTCTATGCTAATTTTAGCTTTTTAAGCTAATTCCACATTTAATGCTCTTATTAAAAAAAATGTCATCCTAATTCAGCAAAAATGTGCTCTCTCAACTTCATTCTGGTGATGCTTCTTTCTGCTATTTTAGCTACTTTTCAGCTGAATCTTTTTTCTAATTTTAGATTTTCTTCAGATAATTTCCACATTTTTGTGCTCATTTCTGCTTCTTTCAGCCTAATTGGGCAAATATATTCTTTTTGCTTTCTTTTGCTAATTTAAAAGCTTATTCTACCTTTTCAGCAACATGTTTTAGTACTCTTTTTCTGGTTTAAGGTCAATTAAAAATTTTGTGGTAATTTCTGACACTTTCAACCTAATAATTACCTTTTTTTGTTCATTTCAAGGTGCAACGAGCCAGATATGATGAAAGGGCCACTCTGCCTGCTCTTGGATTTGTACCTGTTAGCAAACCGATCCTCGCAGCATCGTACGAAGTTGCTTATTTGATCGCAAAGCAGGGTAAGCCACACTCCATTGGTGAATCTCTCATAAAACCAGCTGCATTAAAGATGGCAAATCTGCTACTCGGAACAGCAGCTGAAGATAAATTATCCCAAATTCCTCTTTGATGATTAAAAATTGTACAAAAATATTTTTGGGGGATGAAACTCTTATTGGGCCAGAATAAAGTTGTTGTGAGTTCATGCACTGTGTTGCTTTTGTTCTTTGAGCAAGGTGATGTTGTAGAATTTGGAAAAAAAAAATCATATTTTATATATTAAAAAAGAGGGGTTCGGTGAGTGGCCATATGAAACTTGAGGGTTCGGTAGCTCAAAAAAGGTTAAGAACCACTGTTCTAAGGTCTAAGGAGATTCAATCAGTAAAATGAAGACATCAGTTGGGTTTGTAATACATGTTAAAACAGAATAAAAGCCTTTTTGCGGCATAAAACCGATCTTTGAAGTTTTCTTGAACTAATGTTAAAATCTCGTCTCGTTCTCGCAAGATCTGTGATTTTCTCGTCTCGTCTCGTCTCGTGAGTTTTGTGTATCGTTACACCCCTAATAGATATATCACTGAATATTCCAAATCTTGAGATGTGACAAGATAAACTGCACGACGGTACAAGGTTTGCAAGTCTGTCTGTCTCAATTCCTCGTGAAAGCTGGCCTTTTGTTGTTGGTCCATGTTACTGCAGCCGCTGTAGTTAAAGTGACAGAACTCTCACGTCTGCTTCCTGTCAGAGGTGGAGATGCAGAACAGAGAGTACATCTGATAATTGGCCTGTCAGCCACTGTATTCATGCTTGACTTTAGATTTTGTCCAACACACTCTAGAGACGTTGGCGTACTGTGTGTGTGTGTGCGCATGTGTGTGTGTGAGTGTGCAGGAAAGGATGACGATCAGTCAGCAAATTACTGTACAAACGTTTTATATACATAAAGGAATTTAAATGAGGAAACATCTATAAATTACATATTTTAAATTGAGGAAATTAAGAATTGTGGTGCAAAGCTACATTAATCTAACTTAGATAAATTAAAAATAGATAATTTGTTCTAAATGCAGGGTCAAATCTAATTTCATTTCTAATTTAATCAATAAAATAATCTCTGTACCATCCATCCATTTTCTTTACCTGCTTTTCTGTGCAGACTTGCAGGAAGCTAATTATTATTTCCGGTGGTCGATAGGCGCACCCTGGACAGGTCACCAGTCCATCAGAGTTTTATGCCCTCCATGTTATTTATTTTTCTAACATTTTTACCATTTAGCCTTTGTCACTGTGCGCTGAGCCACAGTAAATAGAACTGATCTAAACTTGGAATAAAGTTCTGTGGAAAAAATATAGCAGCAATAAAAAAGAAATAATTGAAAGATAAAAAAAAGATGTGAGGAACAAAATAACTTGTCAGTGGGCTTTTGTAGCTTTATGGTAACATCTGAGGCTCGCAATGATACATCCAAACTTATGTTTCTATTTAATCAGTTAATAACATTTCACTTTGTCTTTGATTTAGTTGATTGCTACCACCTGTGTGTACCTGTGTGGACAAGTTTTTATAAAGAAAGGTGGGATGGGATACGATGAGGCAAACATGAAAAAGTACATTAAAAAAAGGGGGGGGGGGGTTTAATAATTGAGTAGTTTTCCCTGCTGCATGAAACACAGATCAAATAAACCATCTTTAACATTTGCAATCTGTCACCGCCGACATCATGCAGTGCCTTGTAAGAAGGCCATTAAACTAGCCTGCTGCCTGTCAATTTTATCTCTGCAAGTCATCTGCTGGTTTATGTTGCAAATTATTTACAGCTCGATGGGAGTTTAGTAAACACATGAAATATTTCTACAAGTTTCAATTGGATAAACATATTTTACAGCTGACATGCTTATGACTTATTTATAAAACCTATTTCAGATGCACGTTAGAAACTTTAAATGATGGAACGTTAAGCGTTAAATGATTTCATTTCCAAATAGTTGACTTAGAAAAGGCTTAAACGTTTGGTTAAAATATTTTGAAGTAGCCACATTACAGTGTTTTCGCCGTATAAGTTGCACCTTTTTGTATAAATTTGCAAGTCCTGCAACTTATACACTGAAGCGACTAATATACTTTTTTTTTTTCCCTCGCCCCATATTTGTAAACCAATTTTTGGTGAGATCTGACAATTTCATTCATTCTGACATGGAAAATATTGAGCGCTACCATTTTCAACCATTAGAGGGCACTCGAGCAACATGGCAAGCCAGGTGTCTCAATAGGTAAAAGTGGTTATTAACGAGACGCTTGGCTTGCCATAGTGTGCCACCTTCATCCTTCTCCAGAACTCCGGGAGCAAACGTCAAATCATCTGCATTTCACTGTGCCACCCAAAATGCAGCTGATGTGTTAAAGTGCATTTATTAAGGAAAAGTTAGACTGACACACCTTTGCTATAATGTCAAGCAAACAAATACAGGGAACCCTTGACCTACGACTCCACCGACCTGTGAACCACGGGACCTACAAACGAGCCAAAGTAGAAGAATACCATCGACGTACGGCAGAAAAAACGTGACCTACGAACGAGCCCCATTACAAGTATATAATCGAGCTACAGGCGTAACTGCGTCACACACGGCAATCGGCGAGGTGGGGGAGGGGATTGCCCCTTGGCTGTTGTTAGTTGGGCATGGGCGTGACACTGCGCATGACAGTGGAAAAGTAAATGCTCCCAACATTCATTGTTGAGCAAGATGCAGGTTTGATCATGAGAAAAACATCTGTCTACCTACACTTCAGTCAAAGTAAGACAATTTTGTTTCATTTTTCTGCTGCTTCTAGCTTTTTCTGAGTTCATGGACTTCTTTCTCATGCACATGGACACTCATCAACGCACTGGTTGCACTGCTGCTGTTCTGATGTTAAAAGCTGCACTTTGAGAAGTGTTCATGTGTGATTGTTGACATCATTTTGCTGATGGGAGTCCCTGATTTGCTGCTGTTCTGATGTTAAAAGCTGCACTTTGAGAAGTGTTTGTAAATTAAGTTCTGTGCATGTTTATGGCCCAGTATGTCAGTCTCATGCTGTTAAATGTGTGCGCGGCGCACCGTTAGCGGTATTTCCGCGACCTACGAACAGAATAACGACCTACGAACGGGACGCAATTTTCACCCCCTACCTACGACCGGATCGAGCTGCGAACGGTTCTTAGGTCCCGAACTCTTCGTAGGTCGGGGGTTCCCTGTACTTGTTTTTAGGTGGATATCTTGTTAAATTTTGAAGAAATGCACAGCAAGTCTTCCCTCTGTGTGCTCCTGCTTCCATGAATCGATTTTTGAAATGCAGTAATTTGACCAATATAGTGCATTTATTAAAGAAAAGTTAAATTGAGACACACCTATGCTATAATTTCGAGCAAACAAATAATTGTTTTTAAGTGTTAATCTAGTTAAATTCTTGTTCAAGTCCTCCCTTGCACACTCTCCCGGCCACCATTTGACAGCCAATCAATTTTTGGCACAACAACAGCTCGCGTTTCCGGGTGGTCAGCGGTGACACATAGCAAACATGACGCCGTCAGTCAATGCGGGAGTGCAGCTACAGCGTGCGCTCTCAGGACATGATCACCTGCAGTGTTCCGTCAGTGAGGACTGAACTAGACAAAAGGACCTTCTCCTTCTCTGCTCCTGTTTCCTGGAATATTTTACAAAAAGATCTGAAGCTCTCGGCCCTGACCTCTCTAAATGGTTTTAAGAATCTGATGGAATTCTGTCAAAAACCAATGCAGATATGTTCTTGTTCTTAATTTTATACATCTACCTTATAATGTTTTGCTAGTTTTTGTATGGTTTATTGTTTAAGGTAATTGCATCATTGCTGTTCATCATTCTTTAGTTTGTAGCAGGTCGCTTTTGTAAATGAGTCCATGAGGCTCAATGAGGTTTACCTGATCAAATAAAGGTTGAATGAATGAATTAATTTACATTTTTCCCACTTTATTAGACATATTTGGATTGATGTGACTTATACAATAGTGCAACATGTACGGTGGCAAGTATGGTAATTCAAAAAGAAAGTCATGAAATGCACAACTTTTGATTTTTCCTAAAACTTTTCAGAGCGACATCATTCGATATAAGCATTTGTGAAGATGTTAAAGCAGTTGTGAATCATGATGGAGGGTGGGAATGATCTTTTTTTTTTGCTCGGGAAGACAATCCCTGCATTCATTTGGAGGTTACCGGTACTTGGAAGCCTATTTGATCAGGCACAATCTGCGGATGCCGTGCCTTACCATCAACAAGGCCAAAATAATTTGCCTCCAACATCCACACAGCAGAGTTGTTCTTGTAGCAAATAATGAACCTCTTGAGTGTTAGGCAGGAGATGAAGAGTGAATCTCAATTCTTCCTTTGCCCTATTGATGAACCCTTTTCCAAGGATTTGTGAGATTTCATCACGAGACAGGGGCATCCCAAATCCCTTTTTAAGGTGCACGGATGGAAAATGAGAAGGGTGATCTGGTCCCACTCACAACGTTTTCAAGGGATAAATAAAAATAAAGATTTACAAGCTAAGAAATATATCTATGCATTTTTGGTCCAGAGGACCTGACAGCTTTTTTAGATTTTTCTACCTGGATTCAGTTTTTTTTAAATCATGACAATCTTTTATTGCAATTGCCTACTGTAAAACGAGTAAATACAGTTCTGATATTCAGACAGATCAACTTTTTTGAGTAGTGTTGTAATCTAAATTTGTGCTTTCTGGCATTTTGACTTTACATACAAATTTGAGTAATGTTTCTTAATGTTTTAAGCTAAATCAGGTTTAAGGGTATGCATTGAAAATGAAACATAAAATATATTATAAATCTATCAAACTATCAAATGCTGCAGTGTGAAAGAGTTTGGTAGTTTTTCAGACATATTAAATGCAATTTTAAAATGCTGGTCCACACTAAATGTAAATAAAACACCTGGCCAATTTACCAAAAAAGAAAACACAAGTTACATGATTGACATTCTTTCGGCTGTCTGTAGTCTACAAGTGGAATCAAATTCACATGGAATCAAGGAGCAGAAACTCAGGTGAAATTTAGGTTTTAAACTCAACAACTGTCAGTCTTAACGGGGTTCAAGCAAGTGGAGCACATTGAAGAGAGAGCTCAACATTCAAACACAGCTTTTGCAAAACTTCTGCTAGACTGTTTTCCCATTTGACTAATTTTCAAACCCCTGCTGTTTTTTGGTGAGTCAACAATGCACGTGGAGAAGAGGCAAACAGACAAAAATTTAACAAAAAATTTAGTCCTATTTGATCTGGTATCTGATTATCCATGTTGCTGACCTCGTGCTGCTGTATTCATTCATACACAGACTCATGTTGGGGCTGCTGTTTAATGTACCGTATTATTTTGCATTATTAGTGTTTATCTTACAAAGTAATACTGTTTAATCTTTGTTTAGCGTGTTTATATCTGAGATCCTTGAATACAGTTTATTTTTATACTTGACTTGTTTTGCTATTTTTGGGTGTAACTGGGACTCTGAGTACATAATTTTGTTCCATCTCATGTACCACATGTGATGCCAATGACAATAAAGAAACTTGAAATTGAACTTTATTTTTAAAACTTGTTAAATGAGAAAACTAGTGAAAATCTAGTGGCAGGAGTAGAGACTAAACCATCCATCCATCCATCCATTCATCCATCCATTTTTTCATTATCTTTACCCGCTTCTTCCTTTTTGAGTCATGGGAGTCACTGGTGCTCATGTCCAGCTACCACTGTGCGAGAGGCGGGGGACACCTGGACAGATTGCAAGTCCATCACAGGGACACATAGAGACAAACGAGACAAACAACCATTCACTGGTTGTGAATAGTTCAACCATTCACTGTGAATTCAACCCCTGGAGACAAAACTAGCAAATATATATATATTTTTTTTATGCAACCTTTATTTAGGCAGGTTAATCCCATTGAGCCTCGAGGACTCATTTATAAGGAGAGACATGTTTTCAACAAAGAATGATGACAACAGCGACAACACTAGACAATCATAAGAGAGGCATACATTTTTTTAACAAGTTAAAACAAATATGTCAAAATAGCAAAACAGCTAGATTATAAGGTAAATGTAGAAACTAAAAACTGGAACATGTCTGCATTGGTTCTTGCCAGGAGTTCAACAGATTTTCAAAACCATTTAGAGAGGTGAAGGTCGAGAGCTTCAGATCTTTTTGTAAGATATTCCAGGAAACAGGAGCAGAGTAGGAGAAAGCCCTTTTGCCTAGTTCAGTTCTCACTGACGGAACACTGCAGGTAATCATGTCCTGAGAGCGCACACTGTAGCTGCACTCACGCAGAGACATGTAGGAGGAGATGTATGAAGGCAGCAGACCAAGAAATGATTTAAAGATGAAAATGTGCCAGTGGAAGAGTCTGCGTGAAGTTAATGATGTCCAGTTAACCAGTGAATACAGGGTGCAGTGGTGCAATGTTGTGTCAACAGGGCAGCACAGTGGCACAGTTGGTAGAGCTGCTGCCCCTCAGGGAGCAGGTCACCCTGGTTCAAAGTCCAGTCCGGGTGCCTTTCTGGGTAGAGTTTGCATGTTTTCTCCGTGCATGCGTGGCTTTTCTCCGGTTACTCCGATTTCCTCCCACAGACAAAAAACATGCATGTTAGGCTGATTTGTTACTCTAAATTATCTCCGAGTGCGAGAGAGAATGGTTGTTTGTCTCGTTTGTCTCCATGTGGCCCTGTGATGCACTGGAGACCTGTCCAGGGTGTGCCCCGCCTCTCGCACAGTGATAGCTGGACATGGACACCAGTGACCCCCGCAACCCCAAAAAGGAAGAATTGGGTAAAGATGATGGAGGGATTGAAGTGTGCCAACAAAGAGGCCAAGGAATCATCAACAAAGGAAGGACCAGACTTTGCATGAGGAACTGAAGCGAACAGTGACAGACTAGATGGGCTGAGGCTCATAATTAAGTGAAGGCAGCTGTGAGTGAAGAGGGAGCAGGTCATTGGTGAGGCAGGCTGACTGAAAAAAAAATAGGGGGGGGNNNNGGACAAACAGGAAAAACTAACAACATCACTAAATGTAAAAATCACAAAACAAACAATCATAAAACACTAACAAAGCGAACAGAAAACAAATATCCTGACAATAAGTTCTTGAGGTTTTTTCTCTGCCTGAACTCGACTCTTTTATTGTCTCACTCTAAGTTGCGACGTGCCAACTTTACTTTTGTTCCTACAGTTTGTGATTCACAGACGGGAGGTGGTTGAAAAAAAAGTGAGAGGATGAGGAGAACCAACAGAAAGACACCCGGCTGTGGAGAAAGCCAGCGTCTCTGCCAAGAACACAGAGAAAAACAAACAGCAAGAAAACTGGGAGACAGATACAGATTAAACAGACGGAGGAAAAAAGACGGACAGGACACTCAGACAAACAGAAGGAACAAGCAGGTGCCATCAGCACATTTGGACAGCCAAACCCAACCACTAACACGCCAATCAACGAGTTTGCATTCAAACAAACACGTTCTCCTCTCCCAACTCATTTCAACTTTCAAACAAACACTTTAGGACTTGTTACCATCACAAACAGTTTCGTTTTAGAAGATTATAAAAGCAATCAAACATTAAGTCGCTCACTCAGAGGAGTGACAATCCAATTATTTTCACATTTCAGTTTGTGCCTTCATTGTTGGGCATTCTTTAAAGCTTGGTATCGAGAAGATAAATCACCAAAGTCTGTCTGCTGCTACTCACACATCCACAGAAGGTGACGCAGGAAATAGACAGTTTTTAGATTACACTTTCACCACTGTCCCTACTCATCTCCTGCAATGTGTCTACTTGTGTCCAACGTCAATGATGCAACTCTTACGGGTAAAAAACAACAAAAACAAAAACAAAAAAAAACCTTTCCTATCAAGCTGCTGGACTAAGACTATAAAATTAGATTCACTGACTAATATACATTTTCTGCTGTGATAGATGAAAGACAGTCAGATTTTTATTTGTGTGGTTTTCTGCATTGGCTCAATCTGGTCCAATCATTTTGTCTAATCTGAAAAATGAGTCTGACAATTGTTGAGTAAAGGTATGTAAATATTCAAAACTAATACACAAACTTAGTTTACACAAATCAAGTTGACCAATAAGTGCATAACTTAGTCTATCCATCCATCCATTATCTTTACCCACTATTTCCTTTTTGGGTCACGGGGGTCACTGGTGCCCATGTCCAGCTATCACTATGCGAGAGACAGGGGACACCCTGGACAGGTCTCCAGTCCATCACAGGGACACATGGAAACAAACAAGACACACATTCGTTCACTCTCACTCACACCTAGGGACAATTTAGAGTTACCAATCAGCCTAACATGCATGTTTTTTGGAGAAAACCGGAATACCCAGAGAAAACCCACACATGCATGGACAGAACATGCAAACTCCACACAGAAAGGTCCCAGGCTGGGATTTGGATCAGCAACCTTCTCACTGAGAGGCAACAGCTCTACCAACTGAGCCACTGTGCAACCCTGTGTATCATTTAATTTTAGTTCACCCGACTCCAAATGGCAAAGGCGTGTGTGTCAGTGTGTGTCAAGCCTCCAGTATACGTGGGTGTACATCAGTCAGTGGAGGTCTCCACGTACCGGATTAGAGTTGAAGCAGACGCCCATAGGGTATGTCCATGCAAAGCTCAATTTTTACGACCACAAACTCAGTATCTGCTTTAATGGTCTTTTCTTTAGTTTTTTTTTTTTTTTTTTTAGCAAGCAATCTTTTCCTCCTCCTCTGTTGATGCCATGACTGAAATGGTGAGAAATGAAAAATTAATAATAATGATAATAAACTTTATTTGTATAGCACCTTCCTACAATGCCTTGCATTGACCAAGGTGCTTAACAGGACAGAAAATATAAAAACCGGTACAATAAATCAGTGAAAATAGAATAAAAAACAACAGCAATAAAAGGAGGCAATGAAAATAAAAATGCTACATACTAAAATACCGAAGTAATAAAAGTTAATTGTCATGAGCAAATTAAAATTAGGTCCAGCGTGGCTGCGGGAGGGTCTGGAGATTTCCTGGTGGGCCTGTCTGATGTGTGGGCTGCAGGGCCAGCGCTCCCTGTTTTTTTTAAATAGTTTTAGAGCTTTTTATTAACAACAAATGAGCACAGAACACCACTGCAGCTGCCCGCTCTCTCTTTTTTTTTTTTGCGACCTGTCAATCAATCTAGTAGGCGTGTCAGCAAATGACCAATCGGCAAACTCAATTTGTCCCGAAGGTAAACGCCCCTTGTCTGCGGAGCTGACTGCAGCTGCTCAGAGTGGACGCTCGAGCATGAAGTCTTAACCTCTGTGCACAGTTTCCGCATGGCTGACAGGACGCGCGAGTACCGTATACTGGAGCCTTCAGTGTGTGTGTGTGTGTGTGCACTTTTAACTTTAATATCTCATGAAACACTGGATGAATTTATTTAAACTGACTGAAAGTGATCCACTTTTGTGCATCTACAACTGATTCACTTTTGGCAGTTACTTTTTTTTTCTCTCTGGGCTGCTCCCTTTATTTTTACATTTTTTTAGGGGTCACAACCATGAGTGAACTCACACCAACACTTGGCAATATATACCATACCATACCATACCATACCAGTTTATTTCTAAAGCACTTAAAAATACAACATCAGCCGTCCGAAGTGCACAAGCACAAAACAATAAAAACAATCATAATCAGAACATCACAAGTAAAAGAAAACAACATTAAAACAGAGATGCTAACTCACTCTGGGTTAAAAGCCAATGAAAACATATGTGTTTTTAAACGAGTTTTAAAAACAGATATTGATGAGGCCTGCCTGACTGTCAGTGGCAGCTCGTTCCACAACTTAGGAGCCAGAGCTGAAAATGCTCTGACTCCTCTGGTTTTATAAAAGGTTTTTGGGACTGCTAAAAGCATCTGGTCAGCGGATCTGAGAGCACGTGATGGCACATAAAGTTGAAGCAGTTCAGACAGATAAGAGGGACTAAAACCGTTCAAAGACTTAAAAACAAACAATAAAACTTTAAAATGGATTCGAAACTGGACAGGAAGCCAATGAAGGGACATTAAAACTGGAGTGATGTGCTCACGTCTGCCTGTACCAGTCAAAAATCGTGCAGCAGCATTTTGTACCAGCTATACATATACATATATACATATATACATATACATATATACATATATACATATACATATATACATATATACATATACATATATACATATACATAATCTCGTGTACATAATCTCGTTTTCATCACATGTACCACATGCGGTGCAAATGACAATAAAGACTCTCTGACTCTCTGACTCTGATATACATATATACATATATATACATATACATATATATATATATATATATANTATATGCATATATATATATATAATTTTTTTTTTTTTTTTTTACATACCAGATGCCCTTTCTGACACAGCCACAGAGCTACCACAGCTCTCTGCGTGGAGCAGAGAGCTGACATCCAAGGCACCCAGGGGGCATCTGGGCAGTTGTGGACCTTGCTTACATGCCCAGAGTGGGGCGAATGAGGGACGGGGAAGGTATGACTGCTTCAAAACTACCACATTTTTGTTGCCAACCTTCCAGGCTTGTTTTTATCCTCGTGCCACCACTCCCCCATAACATTCAGTTCAACGCTTTTCAAAATGACTGCGTCAGTGAACTGATCTTTAAAAACAAAAACATCTCTATGACTCAGTCATTTTACAAATATTAAGCTAACACTTTGTTTGGTTTTAGTTGAGCATTGTCCCCAGTGCGTAGTTTGAGTCCTAATAGGATTGCACTAGACCTTTGTTTAAAAATTATTCCATGAACTAGTTGGAGTCAATGCTTCTTCATCTGTTAACAAAATATCTCATGAACCACTTGACAGGCTTCAAAGAAAATTCCAGGCTATGTTCGCAGGATGTACATCTGCAACTGACTCCACTGGAGTGATGGGATGTAACCAAGTACAAGAGCTTTGTTACTGTCCTTAAGTACATTTTTCCTGCATCTGTGTTTTACTTAGGTAGAGTTAAATGTGAGTACTTTCAACTTTTACTCCACTACATTTTACATTACGTATCTGTACTTTCTACTGCACTACATTTCTATAATGCGGTGTGTTACAAGTTACATCCACGTTGCCTTTTTTGGATTTGTTTGTTAGCTTTAAAGTAACCAATAGTGAGAAAGGAGTTGGTCCACTGAATCACTGCAAAGTGGGCAGGTAACATTAGACCCGCCTTCAAGAAGAGCTGGACCAATGATGTATATTCTAGTATATACGTCATTGAGCTGGGAGCACCTACAGCACTGCGAACACACCCAAATTGGACTCCACCGCAGAGAGTCAGCCAGAAGATACACAACACCCATGACCTTATTGAAAAATTAGTAAAAGATTAGTGAAAGATTGGTGAAAGATTAGTGAAAGACTATTGAAAGAATGTTCAATACAGCAGGACATGTTCTCTCTCCCCAAAGAACCAGACTGGACTCAAAACCCTTTGAAAACCAACTTTCTTTTGAACTTGAACAAGAAATTCTTGCTGTGATATTAAAATGTGTCAGTTCATGGGATGTTAGGAGACAAGAGATGTCTCCAAAATGTCTCGACACTCAGGTCCAAGTTTTGAAAATGGTGTCAGGAAGGTAAAATGTCATTCATATTGACCCATTACAAGGTTGACTAGACAGTATTTTAATTAGAGTTGATGACAAACTGGAATTGAGCCTATTCCTTTGTTAGGTTTAATGCTCCTTTTTTCAGGCAGACAACTTTTACTTCAATGTGTTTACTGCAGTTAAAATGACACGTTGGTTTTGCTTTGTGTTAAATAAAAACTTTCAAAGGTATAATCATTCCTCTTTTTTATTTTGCTTAATGGCATTTAACTCTGCATGTCATCCCTGAAATTCTGACGCACAGAATCACAAGTCCAAGTGTGAAATGTGTCACAGAATAAACACAAGAAAAACATGCACTATCTGCAGCATTGTTCATTAAAATGATTCAACACCATTAATGTATAACAAAAAATATACATACGGTAGGCACACTTAATGATATTGTAGACCATTGCATTAGGCAAAGTATTAAAGTAAAAGTATCTGCTGAATGTATTAAGTATTTTTAAAAGCACATACTTATTTACTATTACTTAAGTAAAAATGTTGATGTGGTACTTCTACTTTTACTACAGTACATTTTGTCTGTTGATTTGTACTTTTACTTAAGTACAGTGTTTGAGTACTTTCTCCACTACTGCTTCCCTGAATACAAATATTTTACAATAGCCAAGCTAAAAAACAGAAACACCTTTTTTTTAACCTGTGTTTCAAATGTTTTTTTTTGTTTGTCATGTGGCTTTTAATTGCAACTAAACTATATTTCAAGCTGCACATGGGTCATTTCAAATTGGCCTTTAGCTTTGAGAGATTTTGGAAAATTAGTATTAAACTGCGGCCTTCAAACAATGATCCCACAGGCTTTTGTTTCATCCTTGCTGTTTCTGCGCCCGGCAGTCGTGCAGCCTGAGTGAGGTAATCTGATAATCTTGTTAGCATTTATTTACAGTTGAGTATAGTAGGAATATTTCACAGAAAGCTGAGGGAAGCTCTCATGAGCGAGACGCTACAGATCTAAAGATTAAAGCACCAGTCTACTCATCTGATGCTTAAGTGTTTAGAAATTTTGCACAGAGAATGTGTTGTGCACAAACTAGAGTTTCCGCCATGATTTAGAAAGTCCCTAGATTCTCCAAAGAGAAGGATGAGTGATGCATTCTAAGAGACCCATTTAGAGGTAAAAGTCTTCTGCATAGTGCATGAGTGTGTAAGAAGGCACAAACACATTTCTATTTAAAATGACTAAAGAGCATTTAAGCACACTGAGAACTGCATTTTTGATTCATAAGAACATTTCACAGTAAATCCATTTGATATGTTCTTACATAAAACAATTTCCAGCCTTTTGCGATGTCAACAATACTGGTTTTTACTTGGTTAAAACGAGAACAGAAGATGTCATATACACTACTGTTGGATGCTTATAAAAAACGCCTGAATAAATCCTGAGCAGTATCAAGGCAACCTTTTCAGTTGCTTCCTTTAAAGGGCACGGAAAGGAATACTGTAGTTACTCTCACTTGAGTTTGTTTCAGGCCTGTACAAAATAAAATTACTTTTCATAAAATCACAAGACTTACTTTTGTAATGACAGATGAGACCAGCTGATACTCTTGGAATACGTCACCTTGTGTCTCCGACAAGGTGTTGTCATGCGCATATGGTGTGAAGTCCCTTTAGGCGTAGCAGAATGGGAAGATCGCCGAGAATGGAAATTGCTTTGTGCCGCCAAGTAATGAAAGTGTGAGAAATGACAATGACTTTACAAGCTACCAAGGCCAATCAAGGGGAACACTGGTAGGACCGAGAATCTGTCGTTAAAGAATTGTCTCCAAAGTTCTGTCATAATTATTGTGACAGGTTGCAAAGCTTCGCACTGATTGGACAAGGATGTAAGGCTGCGTTGCTACCCCAGCGTCTGCACTCAATTCCGCAGCCATTAGTGTCAATGGCAATATGAGTGATCTGTCACAGTGCAAATCAGTCTACCATCTGCTTCCAAGAGAAACATGTGGCTGGTTTAACAAATCCCTGAGTAAAATAATTACTGAGGGTTGTGTAACGGTTGCACAGAGACTGGCAAAGTGAAACAACTCATATTAAACCCTAACTGGAGAAAATGCAAATTTAAGGAATTACACTGGGTACAGTATCTATTGTCATCATTAGGCTTCCCAAATGCAACTTTGTGATCAAATGCAACTTTTTCAGGTAATATGTAATATCTTTTTAAGATTGACGATTTTGAAGTATGCAGGGTAAGTGAGGTGAAGTTTTTGGGTGTACTTATTGATGAGAAGTTGTCTTGGAAACAACACGTAAATTTTGTAAAAACTAAAATATCTAGGTCCATTGCAGTGCTATATAGAGTTAGAGATTTACTAAATGATAAAGCACTATATTTGTTATACAATACAATTATACTCCTGCTCTTAATTTACTGTATAGATGTTTGGGGTACAGCATGCAAAACTGTAACCAAACCTATTTTTATTTTACAGAAGAGAGCCATAAGAATTATAGCAAGAAAACATTACTGCCATCCATCAAATGTTTTGTTTTACGAATTGAAGTTGTTGAAGTTTTATGATTTGGTTGACTATAATATTCTTTTAGTATTATACAAAGCTCAGAATTTCAATTTACCCTTAAATATCCAAATGCTTTTTGTAAAAAGGACTAGTACTTATAATCTCAAGGGAACAGATCTTTTTGTTATGCCACAACACAGAACCAGTTTAAAGAGTAGGTCTACTTTAGTACAAGGAATAAGACTGTGGAATGGTTTGGAACCTGATATTAAAATTGCAAAATCAATATCTATATTTAAGAAAATGATTAAAATAAAAATTTTGAACAAATATTCATAAATTAGATCATATACAAACTACTATATATGGTATTATGTGAGAAATCATTTATAATCTTATTTTTTTGTGATTGCTGTTTGAATTGATTGTATGAAATAATTTTGTTGAAGAAGGGGCAGATATGACAAGATTTTTTTCTTCTTCTGCCTCCTTTCATTTCATGTATTTTTGATTTTATATTGTGTTTTTTTTTGTAAACAGTATTCTTGTGTTTTTAAATTTTGAAATGAATAAATTACTTGATTGATTGATTGATTGATTGATTGATTGATGTAAATATTATACCTAAATATAGGTTTATATACAGCAGTAGCAAATTTTGTAATGTTTGCACTGTTACTTTACTTTTACAATACATGGCCTTTAAAAAAAAAAAAAAAAACATTTACACGACGCAGCAACAAACCCCTTTTAATCGGTTTCTGGACATTCACAGCAACATTCAAACTGACCGTGTCATGTAACAAATTTTATCTATTGGTTTTATTTATTGACCTTTATTTAACCAGGCAAATCCCATTGAGATCACAGATCTCTCTTGCAAGGAAGGCCTGAAGGCAGCCTAGCATGCATGTTTTTGGTCTGTGGGAGGAAACCCGAGTACCTGGAGAAAACCCAGGCGAGCACGAGAAGAACGTGCAAACTCCACACAGAAAGACCCGAGGTTCAACTGGGAATTGATCCCAGGACCTTCTTGCTGTGAGGCAACAGTACTAACCACTGAACCAACATGCTGCCAAACAAAGTGGTTGTACACAATGAAACCGGCATTAGGGGGCTCAGCGTACAAACCAACAGAGTAGATGTGGAGCACAAAACATTTCTTTTGACATTTTCTATTCCAAATCTTGTGCAAAGTTGCACAAATTGTTTGTTAACATGAAATCACACCCTTAAGAGGCAGAGCTGGTGTACCCCACATAAACAGTTTGTTACAGGTCTATCCACCTTATTTTGGTGACTCCGAGGCGTTAACGTTATCCTACAGTGCTGCTTCGGTCTTTTTACAAGTCACACTGACACAAGCTGGAGGCATCTCAATAACATAGGTCTGCAGATACAACCACTCTCTTTCTGGTTTGGCTCTGATACTGTTATCATTTCTATATAAATGAAAATAAAGTGTATATATGTATAT
>JBBPBX010065743.1:0-19871 GCA_038048925.1 Garcialebias charrua | reverse complement strand
CCATTAACAGACCATAAAGCAATTGTATTAACCTTAAACTTATCTCCTGATAAGCCAACTCAAAGATACCCAGCATACTGGAAACTAAATAGTTCTTTATTACAAAACGAATCTTTAATTGAAATAATAAGAAGAAAAATCTCAGAACGTTTTGAGACTGCAGAAGATACAGGGGAATATCAAAAACAATGGGAGCTTTTAAAATATGAGCTGAGAAGATTGTTTATAGAAACAAGTTCTAAACTAAAAAAGGAAAAATCAGATGAAAGTAATCTGATAGCCAAATTAATCTCGCTATCATCCATATTGCCTGAAAATCTATCTGAACAACAGCAAGCAGATCTCCTAACTGCACAACTAAAACTTGATCAATTATATATCAATAAAGCTAAAGGTGCATTTGTACGTTCAAGAGCGAAATGGTTAGAGGAGGGTGAGCAAAATTCTAGCTATTTTTTTAAGTTAGAAAAACAAAGGCAAAATAAAAATAGTATAAATAGACTCTCTTCAAATGGTGATATCATAGAAGATCCAAAAGAACTATCTAAAATGTGTGAGAACTTCTATAAAAAACTATATACCTCAACCATTTCACCTGTTCATATGAATGATTTCTTTAACAATCTAGGTAATATTAAGACAATTGGAGACTTCAAAAAATCAATTTGTGACTCTCCCATTACGCTTACAGAAATCTCAGAGGCTATTAAAAAACTTAAATTAAATAAATCTCCAGGTACTGATGGGCTAACTTCTGAATTTTACAAACTATTCACGGAAGAACTTGCTCCCTTTTTGCTGAATGTTTTTAGAGAAAGTATAGATAAAGAACAATTACCGTCCACTCTATGCCAAGGCTTAATTACACTCATCCCAAAACCACAAAAAGATGTATTAGTTTTAGACAACTGGCGCCCCATTACATTATTAAATAATGATTATAAAATTTTAGCATTATGCTTAGCAAATAAATTGAAAAAAGTACTTCATGATGTTATTGGGGAAACTCAAAATGGTTTTATGGCGGGAAGACACATAATTGATAATATAAGGCTTATCTTAGATTTATTAGACTACGCAGATTTAATATCAGAAAATAGTTTTGTTCTCTTTCTTGACTTCCATAAAGCGTTTGACTCACTGGAACATGATTTTTTATTTAAAACTTTGGATCTGTTCGGTTTTGGTGAGCACTTTAAGAAATCAGTACGCACCCTTTATGCTGGAGGCAATAGCTCAATTAAACTAGCTCATGGAACCTCTGGCAGATTTAATGTTGAGCGTGGAATTAGACAAGGTTGTCCAATTTCTCCATTTTTGTTCCTTCTTCCTATGGAGATTTTAGCACATTTCATTAAAAACAGCTGCATAAAAGGTATTCAGATTGCTGGTAGAGAAATATGTCTGAGCCAACTGGCAGATGACACAACTCTATTTCTAAAAGATTGCTCTCAAGTAAAGTGTGCTGTTGAGCTGCTTGGTGAATTTTCTGCAGCCTCAGGTCTCAACCTTAACTTATCTAAATGTGAGTTACTCCCTATTAAAACATGTCATGACACAGAGATCTCAGGAATCCCAGTAAAACACAAAGTTAAATATCTTGGTATCTATATTATAAAAGAGGAGGACCAAAGATTAAGTGATAACTTTAATCCCCTTGTTACTGTAATTCAAAAAAAATTCAATTTATGGGTACAGAGAGATTTATCCATCTCCGGTCGTGTATTACTTTCTAAGGCTGAAGGTCTCTCCAGTTTGGTTTATGCGACTTCTGCCTTGGAGGTTCCCAAGGACATCATTTCAAAAGTGGATAAAACATTGTTTGATTTTATTTGGAAAAAAAAGGTTCATCTAATCCGAAAAAATGTTATGATAAATAAGCTGTGCTCTGGTGGGTTTAATGTATTAGACTTACAGACTCTAAACTCCTCCTTTAAAATTAAATGGATCAAAAGATATCTCTTAAATCCAAACTCTTTGTGGAACTTCATTTCAACACATGTATTTGAAGCATTGGGTGGTCTATCTTTTATTTTAAGGTGTAATTACAACATTGACAAAATTCCGATCAAACTCTCCAATTTCCACAAACAGCTGTTTTTGTGCTGGACTCTGGTTCACAAACACAATTTCTCTCCACACAAATACTATATTTGGAATAACAAAGACATTTGTTTTAAACATAAATCTATTTTCTTTAAAAATTGGTTTGACAGAGGAATAGTTCATGTACATCAGTTATTCAACAAAGACGGCAACACTTACTCTTACAGTGAATTTTTAACTACGTATAACTTTCCAGTACTACCAAAAGAATTTGCAATTGTCTTTGATGCAATTCCATCTGGTGTGAAAATGTTGATGTCAAATCCTGTACACAACAGCACGAACTATTTAACTGAAGAATTATTCATTGGTAACTCTGACCCTTTTTTAAGTGAAAAAACAAATAACAAATGTATTAGAGAATTAATAATTAGAGAATGTATTAGTAAACCTGCTTCTATATTCTTCTGGGATAATTTATTTAATGATATCTGTTGGAAAGATGTTTGGTTGTTACCTAGAAAATACTTTATAACTAATAAGATTCGAGAAGTATCCCTAAAGATTCTGCATAAATGTTATCCTGTAAACTATATAATCTCCAAGTACCGTCCAAACGTAGACCCAATGTGTTCACTCTGCCACAGCTCTGAGGAGACCATCATCCATCTCTTCTGGGACTGTTCTCATACTCAGGTGTTCTGGAAAGACATTTTCATGTATGTAAATAGAAAGTTAGAAATTGACCTACCATTTGACGCTAAAATTATACTGTTTGGTTTCTTTTGTCCAAATATTTCAAGTGAGAAAGTTTTTGTTGTAAATTTAATACTACTCTTAGCCAAATTTTACATCCACAGTTGTAAATTCTCCTTGCTAAAACCTAGATTTATAGTGTTTTCTAATTATATTTCCTCTTACTTAGCTACTTTAAAGTACTGTACTAATGCCAAAGCTTTAAAAACTAAAACAATCTGTAACGAATTTCTGTTGTAAGCTGCCCAAAACTCATTATTGTTTTTGTTTATGTGCCTTTATTCTCGTTTGTGCTATGCATGCCTTAAGTCTCGAGCCTTTTTTGACATTGTAAGTTTTTTTGTACTTGTTTTTTCTATAAAAAAAAAAATAAATAAAATAAAATAAAAAAATAAAACACCAGGGGGCGTCGTCACTACACAAACAAAAGGAACCTGGAGTTTCCACAAAGATTAAAAGAAACATTTCTAATAACTACTAGATAAAGTTTTCTGCAAAACAAGAAAATATTATAAAGACGATGCATTTTGATCAAATTCATTAAACAACAAAACTGTTACACAACATTGTTGGTTTGCACACAACAATTTGGTGCATTACCACCACAAACTGGTGAGGATGTGGACTGAAACAATGTAAACAAACAAATTAATTAATTTATTTATTAATTCAAGGATAAATAAGCATTATTTCAAACAAACAGTTCTGTTCTAGATATTTTATTAAAACCTGAGCACCATTATCTTTTGAATTGTGCAATAATTCAACTGTATCAAATCTTTCTTTGATTTCAGTGAGACTGTTCATCAGTTGACTTCTTTCATGTCTGTATTTCTGTCAGTTCAATAACTCATGTTCTATGGTCTCATCTTCTCCACAGTAGTCACATTTATGATGCTTCCCTGTTATGAATAATGTTCTGTTCAATCCTGTGTGTCCAAATCTGAGACGTGATGTGATGTTTACTCCTCCTGTTTCTTTCAGATCTCCTCATTTCTCCTGTTTGTTGTTGAATTCTATAAAACCATCGACCTTTTCTTTCTTCTTCCTGTTGTTTTTCCATCTTTCACTCATTTTTTCCTTTTTGATGTTTTTTATTTCTGCTCAACTGAGTATTATATCTATTTCATCTAATGAATCCATATTATTGATTAATGTATTCTATAACTGTATTTGAATAAAATTATTTATTCCTAATAATTTCAGATGTACTAGTGGGTCTGTGAGTATCCATGGTTGTATGACTGGTTCTGGTTCTGTTGGGTTCACATTAATATTATTGATGTGAATTTCTGTAGTTTTCTGATTTATGGTCCAACCAAAGCTTTTGAAATGGTTCTTGTCTTTTCCCAGTATGGTTTGAACACTTCTTGTGTTGGATGCTTCTGTTCAGGACCTTTTACATTTGTCCAGTAGTTTAGAGCCAACTGGTCCATTCTGGTGTTCAGTGCTGGTTCTCCCATTTCTACTAATCTTCATCCTGTATGTGTTGTTTAAAGGCACCTGTAATCATTCTTAATGTCTGATTTGAATGATGTTTCATTTTTCTAAAGTTGTATCTGAAGCTGAGTTATAAACAATACTTCTGTAGTCTAGTACTGGTTTATTTTGTACTTTATTGTAAATACAAAGCAGAACAACAATACAATATAATGACAGTCTCCAGGGGGTTACAAACATCGAGTCAAAGAATTAGAACAACATGTTACACAAATACATTAAAGAGATACATAAAGTACAAGTTTTATGGTTTCATGTTGGTGGACTGTCTAATAGTTTTAATATTTTGTTTGACCTCATTTTCAAAAATGGAAATAAGTGGTTTTTGATTAGTGTAACAGCATTTGTGGATTTGTCTAAATATATAATGAGATTAATGATATAAAATAGTTTTTTTTTAGCCGATGGTTGGTCAGTGAAGTCAAATAACATGTGTTCAAAGCAAAGGGACAAATGTGGTTCAATAGAAGTAGAAGTCAGGATGCAGAGATCTTCACATAGTTGAGGAGAGAAGGAGCAAGAGCAACATAAGAGAAAACATCTTCAAGGTGACCTTCACAGAAAGAGCAAGTTACATTTCCTGTACTTGCAGTGTACACGTTGCACCGCCGTATAAGTCTCATCAGTCCAAAAATGTCTAATAAAGTGGAAAAAACATAAATAAGTCACATCTATTATGCGTCACCGTGGACCACCCGGAAACGTGGGCCGGTGTTGTGCCAAAAATCGATTGGCTGCCAAAAGGCGGTCGTGGGAGCGTGCACGGGAGGACTTTAACAAGAATTTAACAAGATTAACACTTAAAAACAATTATTTGTTTTCTTGAAATTATATCAAAGGTGTGTCTCAGTTGAACTTTTCCTTAATAAATGCACTATATTGGTCTAATCAGCTGCATTTCAAAAATGGATCCAGATTCATTTGTTGTCCACTGTTGTCGTCACTCCTTGTTCAAATCAGGTCTCTCTTGTAAATGAGTCCCCGAGGCTCAATGGGATCAACCTGTATAAATAAAGGTTGAATGAAAAAGAGCTCATAAATAATAAACAGAGCCCCGTGTTAAAGGTCCAGAGTGTTCTGACCCACAGGTTGTGGTCGGGTCATGTATGAACAATGTGTGTCAGTAAAATATCAGAATAAAAACCTTTCAGTCTTTCAGCTGTTTGATTGGACAGTTGGACAGTGTGGACAACAAGTGGACATTAGGACGTGTCTTGTTGTCTCTAAAGCAGAGCTGTTGTGTTGTTGTGAATCAGAGCTTCAGCTGCAGCTGCTCTGTCCAAATGGAGAGTCCAAACGCTTCATGGAGCTCATTTCTCCGTCCACGTCTTCATTTTCATGCTGCTTCAGTCTTCCTGCTTTACTTCCTGTCTCTTCAGTCACATTCTTGCTGCTGTCATGTGATCACTCTGCAGGATCCATCACTTCAACATTATTGATCAGAGAAGTCAGGAGAGAAGAAGCTGCAGAGACTCACTGGAAACTTTACACTTGTTGTCACAATGTCTGTCTGTTAGCAAAATATCTCATGAACCACTGGATGAGTTGTAGTGAAACTTGCAGAAAGTCATCATTGGATGTACGTCTACAACTGATTAGTTTTTGGAGTCAGCTGAAGTTACAATGGCTGCCACAGTTAACTGAACTTAAAAACATAAAACATGTCTATAATTCAGTTTTACAGATATTGATGTGACGTTTGGGGTGGTAGTAGCTGAGAGGAATCCCCAACACACAGTCTGGGCACTAATAGATTGTCTGAGACCTTGATTTAAAATTCAGACATTAAATTATTAAACTCAACTCTGTCTGTTAGCAAAATATCTCATGAACCAGTGAAGATATTTTAATGAAACTTTCCAGAGATAATCAGTGTTTCACTAGCAAGGACCACGCTACAAGATATAAGTTTAAAGATTTATTGATTGAAGTAAAAAAGGGGTGAGGAGGGGGAGAGTGAGGGGAGGGGGAAGGGAAGGGGTGAAGGGATGAGTGAGGTGGGTGAGATCTGCCGAGGAGGATGCTGATGGGCTTAGGAAGTGAAGACTCGAGTGGGGACATGTCTTCGGGAAGCTGATCATCTTAATGTTTCCCGGCCCGCTTATGATCCCCAAAAGAGTCTGGTAAATTAAACTGAACTGAGGAGAGAGTGGGCTTGAAACAACTTGAAACTTGAAAAGTAGGCCATCTTGTTTACCTCACGTGCCTTTTTGATGATGGGCCACAGCCGTTTTCTTTTCTCTTGATCCTCCAGTGTCAGGTCCTCCATGAAGCGCAGCTTCCTCTGGGTCATGTAATCAGCATTCTTCGACATCTTCCACACTACATCTCGGTAGTGCCTCGTGGAAAACTGGATGACGATATCCCTCGTGTAGCTTTGAGGCATAGTTGTGTTTATTCTCCCAAGCCTGTGTACTGAGTCTTCAGCAAACTTCTCTTTGTGGCTTGGAGCCATGTTCTCGCAGATTTCGACCACTTTTCTCCTCACGTTTTCACGGCTCTACCTCGTCCACGCAGGCGTAGGTTACAGCGGCGTTTGTCGCGTGACAATTCGATAACTTTGTTCTCCAACAAGAAAGTTCATGCTCAATAGTCCAGGTATCAAATCCGATCATTCTCAATCAGTTCATCTGGACAGTTTCTTTTTAGTAGAAACGTTTCACCCTCACTCCAGAGGGCTTCGTCAGTCAGAGAAGTCCCAGCACACTGAAGTTCCCCCACCAAGTAAACAAGTGGACCAACCAGTTTGCTGTAGCCAAGATGGTTTCTGGAGGCTGTCCTGTCCCTCGTCGACTCCTCCCAGGCAGGCAGCCATGTCCAAAGTGGTTCAAGACAAGAAAGTTCATGCTCAATAGTCCAGGTATCAAATCCGAGTGAGGGTGAAACGTTTCTACTAAAAAGAAACTGTCCAGATGAACTGATTGAGAATGATCGGGTTTGTTCTCCAACATTTTGATTTTCTCTTCGGCAGCATCCACTCTCTTCACAGTGTTATGTAAAGTTCCTTTAATTTCTTGCAAATCAGCAGAAATAGACTCAACTGACTTTTTTTCAACCATAGACCTTTCAAAGGAAGTGAATTTTTCGTGAATAGCCTGCTTTAGCTCCTTCACGATGTTGATTAGAGATTCTTGCTCCATTTTGCCTTTTTTTGTTATGCTGGCTTTAGTAAGTGAGGTCTGAGGATGGGTAAATCCTTTCTTTTTGCCAAGGGATTATTTGGCATTGCTACTGAATACCAAAGGTCATTAAAATTGCCGTTTTTCTGCAAGTTTTGGGAGAAACTCCAACAAAGCGTCTATCTCCTTTCCGCCATCTTGGCCGTCCTCCTCCCTCACGAAGAGTGCAGAGTGAGGCAAGTATGAGTGACGGGGTTGGAGATGTCACAATCAGCATCCTTTAAAACTCACATGATTTGACTTTTATTCTCTTTGTTCAACAAGAGTTTGAAACAAGTTACAGACAGAAAGCAGCAACTTAGTCTCAGAGAAATGAAATAAAAATCAACTCAAAGTCGTTCAACAGAAAACAATTATCTTTAATATCATCCAGCCTTGACTGGACTCTGAGAGAAACTTACTGGTTGTTGGAGGAAACTCTTTGTTTGAAATCAAGAGGAAGAAACATTGACATGTTGCTCTTTAAGGACACACAGCTGGATCCAGGTTTTGGTCCAGGTCCCGGTGTGTTCCTGTGAATAAAGTCAGTGTGTTGCTGTGAGTGCTGAGCTCTGACATGGAGAAGAGTGGTGGACAGTTGGAGATGTGACCTCTGACCTTTGCTCTGGCTCTCATGTTCCCCACACAGAGTGGTTTTAGATAGCCTGGCCCTCGCCTTCCTGCACAGCTCCGCTCAATTCTCATTTCCCTTCACTTCACAGTCTGGGACTTCCCCCATCCACAAGGATTTCTCCGGTAGATTTTTGTTCGGACCAATCAGAGAGCAGAAGGCGGAGTTTTGAACGACGTCGACTGACGTCGTCATTCAAAATGGCTGCCGCCACGAAGGAATTTTCATCAAAACAAGGTAAAAAACTATTATTTCTCTGCTGATAAAAAATATATTTCTTAGCTGACGTTATATCAGAAGTGTTCCTGAGCTTAACAGTTCCTAAATCAATTCACGAAATGGTCAAATCTGCTGGATTTAAATAGTTTCGGTTTGACATTTTCCAAACAGCCTCGGGTGCGCTACGAAAATAAATGATAAAAAATCGAATTTTATCTCAAATGTTTTATCTAGGCCAACAGTCAGTAAATTAGAGCCATATAATTACACACTGGTGGCAGAAAAAATATCCACCGAGTGGTTTCTGAGCAATTTATCTGATAGCCTGGACCTCGCCAGGCTAAACTAACAAAACTCCGCCTTCTGTTCTCTGATTGGTCCATTCAAAAATCTCCAGGAGAAATCGTTTTCAATGGGAGGAATGCCAGACCCTAGTCTGAAGCGAAGTGAAGGACAGGGTGTGGTTTTAACCAGGCTAGGTTTTAGAGGGAGGGACTCCTTCCTCTCTGTCCTCACACTGATCCATGCAGCTGGATTCACATCAGCTCACACACACTTTCTGCGTTCACCTGCAGAGGAAACACACATCATTCATGTGAACATCAACTCTGATCCTCCTTTCCATGATGTGTGCTGTAAAAAGATCAGCTGCTCCTCCTCTGGTTGGCTCTTTGTTTCTTCTCAGCTTCAGCTGAATGCAGTCAGACAGCAGAGTGAGGCAGAGGAAGCTGCATCAGCTGCTGCACTTCTACTATCAGTCCACTAGATGGAGTCATGGAGCTGCAGGCCAGCACACACACATTTCATTCACTGACACACACTGAGTGAGTGAGTGGAAGCTTCAGTGTGTTCACATTCACTCAGTTGAACATTGAAGCTTCATTTGAGCTGATAGAAGCTGCAGCAGAGGATCATCAGTGTTCAGAGCATCACACTCATTCCTCCTGTTCTGTTTCACACTTTACAACAGCAACTACAAACACAGACACGTGTTACATCTCAGCTGCTGGGAGGACGCCATGAAAGCACAGAAAACATTCAAATCATTCTTCTTCACTCAAAGTCTCACTGAAGGCACACTTCACAGCATTTCAAAATAAAAGTCCCTGATTTTTCCCTGAGTGAATCCTGAAATTCCAGGAGATCTTTCAGTCACAAGACGCTCAGAGCTGAGCTGCTTAGGTGGAGGCAAAGATTTATTGTAGCAGTGAGAGATCTGATGCTTCAACGCTCTGAGTCATGAAAGGAGGAACAAACTGGTAAACTGGAGGAGCAGAACATGGACTCACTGGTACCAGAATACTAGCATTAATACATGTGCACGTCACAATCTGTGAAAAATCATCTTTTAATCATCAGATCAGTTCAAATTCTCTGTTTTCAATGTCTGGAAAATGTGAAAGTGGTTTTCCAGGTTTTCAAGGCTCCAGTTTCCCTCTATTGATGATGAAGTCAAGAGACTTTTATTTAAAAACACTAAAATTAGTAAACATTTATGATTCTTTCACCATGAAATTTAATAAAAATCACAAACAGACAAATTAAAAATGAAAAACGTTCTTAATACGACACACTAGGTGTGAGTGTGAGAGTGGATGGTTGTTTGGTGTGAGTGAGACAGGTCCCTCTTGTAAATGAGTCCCCGTGACTCAACGAGGCTAGCCTGTATAAATAAAGGTTGAATGAATGAATTTGAAGAAGATTTTTCATCCAGTTTCTGTTAAAGCTAAAAAGTATCAAAATAAAAATGTCCTTAAATGATTCAAAAGGAGTTCATCTGCATCAAGCTCTGAAGTCCAAAAGGACAAAATGATTTTATAGATAAATGTCAGTTTTTGGTGTCACATGATCCGTGTGCGGGCCGGACTTTGAGCAGTCCTGCTCTAACTCCACAGAGAGTCTCACAGATAGAACACATTGACATTTATAAGTAATGTTTCACAAGTGAAGAACTCTGAACTTGTTCTCAGTGGAACAAGTTCATCCATGACATCATCAGATGTTCACTCTTCTTCAGTTTGGACTCAGCTGCTTCCTGTTCTGTTGGGAGATGGTACCAAGCTGTTTTCCTGCAGGGATCAATAAAGTTTGTGTCATGAAGAAGATGAAGTTTCACTTCTCAGGAATGTTTTTCTGCGTCTGTTTCCTCCTTCAGAGAAGAAAACACACGTGAACAAAGAGACACCAACACAATCTTCTCTATAGACACAGTCCTGTGACTATTGCAAAAAGCTTCAAACTCTTGGTTTCCTTCATCCAGATGTTTAGAAAGTACTTCCTGCACATTCACACATATTTTGAGGCTTTACAAAAACTAGCTGTGTCTAAAATCTCACATGTCCCTGTTTGCAGAACTTTTAGAAGCTGCTGATAAAGTTGAGTGATGTGGACGAGGAGAAATTCTCTGTGAGCTTCAACACAGTTCACACTTGCAACAACAGCATCATTTCCCACCACAATAAAAGCAGTGGAGTGTTTTTAATGTTGGACTTTTATTTTCAGAGTCAGAGTCAGAGAGTCTTTATTGTCATTTGCACCGCATGTGGTACATGTGATGAAAACGAGATTATGTTGTAATTGAATAATAATGTGGTAGTAAGATATAAAAACACTTACTGAGCCACCATTATTGGATGCGCAGTTTAGCAGACTTTAATCTTGCACAAACTGCCACCAAAGTGCGAGTTCTTCCTTTTTCCGATACTAAATTGTTTTTACTGTGATTAATCAGAAATGTAATTTCACGCTTAGACTTCAATTTATGTTGGTCTACCAAAAAAATAGACCTTTTATTGAAACTATCACAAGAATTACATTAAACATTTGTATCGATATTAGCTCTGATTTAATAACTACGTTGACAAGAATTCAAATTAAAACAAACAGACAATTAAAACTTAACTGTTGGCACATTACTTGACAGATTAATAGCTTATGAAAAATAAGAAATAGGAGGAAGGAGTTCTGGAGCTAAGTTAAGCTAAAGTTGTTTACTTTGAACCAGACTAGGTGACACCGTTTCCCCCACACGAGCAGATTGCTGGGCTCCCGCACGTTCAAACACACCACGGCTCTTTACCTGTTGGAGGTTCGTCTCTTGGAGACAAGAGTGGAGAAGTTTGTGGACACACACGTGGATGGGTTTGTCCAGTGGCCGTCCAGTTGGACTTCAGCGTGAGTGTGCTGATTCACGATACGAGGAACTCGCCTCCCTCGGCAGGGACCAACGGTCGAGCGCACAGACTGTCATTTTTAATGATGATCTGTTACTTTCATGGACTTTGACCCTTCGGCTGGTTAACAAAATAAAAGATGGAAGTATGATCCCATAGGCAGAAAGTCTCTTGACGGACAACAGGAAAACTGTTTACATAAACAGCCAGGTGGCCTGCCTGTGAGCACAGAAAAATGTTATGGCTAACTTCATAGACAAAACAGAGAAGGAAGCTGAACAGCTAACAGTTTACCCTGAACTGTGTCTTAGAATCAAAGCCTGCTTGCTTTTGCAGAAATAAACCAGCCGAAGGGTCAAAGTCCATGAAAGTAACAGATCATCATTAAAAATGACAAAAATATACTGTAGATCAACTCTGAATTAACACACATTAAAGAGAAAGTTCAATCTGATTAATTAGTGTCCATTAATTCATAATAATTGTAAAAATATAAGTGTCAATTTGTCTCCTTGAGGGCTTCAAGAAGGTGTAACACTTAAGAGTTTCCGAGAGATGTGGAGAGGTGTACTTGAAGGTCAAGACAGAGGCCTATATCACTACAGTCCCCCTTTTTGGAAGTCATCGCCTGTCCTTGGGGATGAGTTCCAACACGAAAGGATACCACCGAATGTCTCTGACCTCTATGTAATCCAGCAAGTGGAAAAAAAAAAGTCAAAAAAAGTTCAAAATTATATTCCCATAATGTTTTGGAAATTCCATACTGTTCGTAGGTAATCCCATTGCGGCAAGCTTTTAATCCTTTGGAAAACATAGTCTGTTAACCCATGGAGAACTGAGTCTGTGATCCCTTGGAAAACAAAGTCTTATAATCCACAACGGTAAATCCACAACGATGGGGTTATTGATTTCATCAGCACCAATGGTTTTTAATCAGCATGTAGAGGGGATCCCTCGATTGAAGCAGAGGAGGCGGGCCTTGGATGAAGGTTGAAGACCAACGTTGGATCAGCAGGTCCCCACATCGAAGGTTGCAGGCTGGATGGCTTCCAGTCGGTGCCACCCTGGTTCAATGTGTCATGCAATTATGTGGTTTTAGGTGGGCTTATGATAGGGATTCTACATTAAGCCTTACCTATATGCACCTGGTATGTAAGCTATCATGGATTAGATCAGCTACAATTACCAATTAAGGGGTGGATCAATGCTGTAAAAATCAGAAATAGGGATCTATACCTATAGAAATGTGGAGGGCTTCTGTAACGAAGGCCTCTTCATTCAAACTATTCCTCCATTCATTATTTAGTTTAGGTTAAACTAAAATAAAAAATGAAACTAGTTTGGTCTAAATGTCTGTTGTCTTTTAGACGAACGACGCAAGATTTGGTAATCCCTAAAAATTTTGAAGTCTATGGCGAGACTCATCAAAATGAATAGATCTAGAATAGAAACGATCGCATCGGTTCTACCTAAATGATTGGGAGATCAGTGTAGATTATAGTACCTTAAGTAGTATTAATCTACTATGACTCTTCAAAGATTGAGATCTTTAACAAAATGAACAGCATGTTGGCATAGTTAAAATCCATTTAAGTCTTCAACTTATCAACAATCAAAACCTCTTTTGGCTGGGAGTGTTCAGAAAACAATAACAACTTCAATAACAACAAAAGTAGCAATCAAGCAACTAAAAAACAACGTTTCACTACAACAAACTCACTCTGGTCGTCAGATTCCAATGTGTCACACACGAGAAATACAGTCTAAACTGATTAGTTTATTTACTAACCTGTGCTTGGACGACCTTGTTTTCCCATGAAGTCTGTGAGTTTGCGAGATCTTTGTCGTTTGTGGGGTTATTGAAATCTTTGTCCTTGACATGGGCATGGCCTAACATCACCCCCCTGTGGTCATGAGGGACCAAGCACACGGGTGTGGACGTCCGTCCATGGGCACGAGTTAGGATGCCATTGTTTAGTTTAAGCTGTTCGCGCAGTTTATGGGGAACCTTGTACAGGAACCTTATAGGTCTCGGCCAACGTACCTCTGTACGTTTACCTCTTTCTGCGTAATGCAGGTGTGTCACAACTGTCGGCGCCGTCGCAGGCGTGTCTCTGTCGTTGTGATGTATATCTTCCCACTTCATGAAAGAAGAGGTGCTCTTTGAGTCTGTAAGAACTATGTCATTTCCGAGTAGTTCTAAATTCAAATGCTCTTGAACCAAGGTTTCATTGAAAGCTTGGCTAACAACTGAATTACCTGTCCCAGAGGACAGCACAGCGTGCTCGGTGTGTGATCCTTGGATCTCTACACCGTCCTCTACCCGTGGTGGGAAGTGTGAGTTTGCCCCCCTTTTGTTTAAGGAGGGGTCCTCAAAATCAGTAACAATGAAGTCCAAGTGACTGTCAGCGTGTTGTAGACTGTCACTACGTGGGCTCAGATGTCCTTGAACCAAGACTTCACTGAAAGCTTGGCTGTATGCCGCATTACCTGTCCCACAGGACAGTACAGCGTCATCGGTGTGGGACCCGATCAATCCCGTTCCTCGCTAGAGTTCAAGAGACCGCAGGTCCGTGAACACACCGCTCGAGCGGCACGTCGCGCGTGGGCGGCGTTAGGTTTGGAAGACACAATTTCCCATGAACACTTGGGTTTTAGAACTACAGTTCTGTCTTCGCTGTGATTGGTCGATTACGCTGTATGTGTTGACGCATGCGCAGTGGGTGAAGCCCGCTCCTCGTCAACTTTCACTTCAGCTGCTTGTCCCAGACGAGTTTCCGTGCTTGTTTGTCCATTACTGTCTTTGAAAAGACTGTTTAATCGCGGTGTTTTTGAGATTTTAGTGGGTGGACAGAGCCGGTTGCTCTGAAAAACTGCCGATCGCCATGTGACCAGGTCACGTGACACCGATTTTGCCGGTTTTATGAGGACCGACCTTATTTCTTTTAAACGCAGTTTAAAAGGTTTCACAGTTCAACCGATTTTGCTCACATGATTTCGTTTTTGTGAGCCTGGGTTCTAGAGCTTATCACGTTACGCTTTAGATCTGTCTGATTGATGCTTTTCATCCGTGTTGGATGTCTGTGTGGGCTGAAAGCTACGGCTGCGCTCACTGGTGATAACAGCGCCTCTATAGCGGTCAGATAGAGAAATTACAGTCGCTGTGATAAACTCACTTCCAGCGCTGTGACCCCTGCTGGTTACATTAGAAGACGCAGTCTTCCTGTAATGTGTACATGTTAACTGTTCCTGTTTTAAACGGGAAACATTTTGAGAATATTGTACTCACAGCACACTTTAATTTGATTTTCACATATAATCAAATGTTGATGGCAGAACAGTTACACAGATTTAATACAGACATGTATGTTTTTAGATAAAACTTAACAGTTTATCTTTAATTCTGTGCAAAACTGGCTCTCTGTCCCTGTTTTGTTTTAAACTGCGAGTTTAAAATAACACACATGAGGCGTCCTTTGTTTTGGTTTTCAAAAAAATCTCACAACGACAGCCGTTTTTGTTTGACCTTGTCACAGGTTGACAAATTACTATAAATCACTGATTTTTATTTCATTTAACATCTTGGATGTTTTCTGAGCAGCTCATACACTTTGCATATTTGCAAGCTGCGATATGAGACCCACTTTATTTGATTTTTCACAGAACATCAGTACACAGATGGACGTTCAAACAGGTGAACCACCTGAGGGGGGCTCCTCTCCTATCTATCCTAGATGGATGGATGGGGGCCTTGGGATTCCTGCCCGTGCTCCCCGCATTTTGGGGGAATCGGCCTCATCGTATGCTAATTACTTAGCTGCTAGGAACGTCCATCAGGATAAGTGGGAAAATCCCCTGTCATTCTACGACAGGCTAATCTCGGTCTACTCCGGGGGAAAAACTATTCCTGGATTAGAGGAAAATATGGAGTTTAAACGTCTTTTCATTATGAATCTTATGCCTTTTCAAATGAAATGTGTTCATTTCAAGGTTGATTGCAAAAAAGATTCCATGGAAGTGATAAGACAATATGCTGCGTCAGTTTTTGAGGCCGAAATACAACCTAGGATACCATCAGAGGTTTGTACAGGTCAAAAGGTCACATCCCACTCGCAGGAAGTAGTAGAGGTTCCCTCTCCTTCAAAGTGCGAGAGGTCACAGGTTTTTCATAATAACATACATCAGCATGGTGCTACGAGCTGTAGGAGTTCTGAACCCCCTGCCCCTCAGGTTGAAAACCTTGAGAGGAGCAGAGAACCACACAAGGTAGGTGTTCGCTCTCTAGATGAACCAAGATGGTTCAGATCGAACCAAAAGAGTTCTCACCTAGGTCTCACAGTGGGTGAACTTCGAGAGAAGTTGATGTCTGGGAACCGTGACCCTTTGAAAAGTGGTCTGTCCCGACATGTGCCCCCGAGAAGCGACCCTCCTGCCCCTGCCCCTCGAGCTGCACAGCTCGAGACATGCAATGAGTCACACATGCTCCAGATTATGGAAACGGCGCCTCCGCGCGAGGACGTGACTGAGGTTGTGGTTTGTTTGTCAAATGATTTGAATGTTACAGTGGTTGACCATGCTGACACAACGTGTGACGTTGTCCTTGATGATAACACTAACAACGTTGTTCATCCTGATGCAACGACGCGCAGCACTGCCTTTTGCAACAACTCAGTGCACACAGTTGACAACAACAACGTCAACACTGACATAAATGCTGACAGCGACGATGATTACACAGACGGAGTTACACGTACTCAGAGGCGTGTGCTTAAACCTAGAAGGTTTCTGTGTAAATTTATGAGAATGGGGCACGCTAAGAAAGCTTACCTGCCACTCAGACTGGAAGGGGTGTTCTCGCGAGAAGCACTCCTGGATAGCGGCTCAGACGTGACTATCATGTCGGCCGAGCTGTTTGAGAGGCTACGGACCGCCGCTAACAGTGTTGGCAGAGTGATACCCCAGACAGAATGTGCTATAGAGTTGCGAGGACTGTCGGAAGTGGGAACAACCATGACAGCTATTGCCATGGTTCACATGCAGATTGGCGAGACGACAATTTACCATCCGGTACATGTGTCTACAGTGAACTCCATCCCATTTCTGGTCGGCCAAGATTTTATAAGTCGCTTTGAAGCGATTATAGATTATGGCAGTCAGACAATGTGGGCCACAGTGAGCAGTCCACTGCCATTCGTGGTACCTCCCCAAGGTCAGGACACTGACTGTCTAACAACAGGTACCGCTGAGGTCACATGGGATTCCCCAACCGAGACCACAAGCCCGGTAAGTGAACCTTCATATACAGGTGAGACAGAGGAGACTCAACAATTGGACCAGACTCTGGCCCATCACGAGGACCTCCTCTGCGAGCTGACACCTTCAGCACTCACTGAACACTACCTACCACCGGTAGAGGGAGGTGTGGTGATCCAAGGGTCCCACACCGATGACGCTGTACTGTCCTGTGGGACAGATAATTCGGCATACAGCCAAGCTTGCAGTGAAGTCTTGGTTCAAGGACATCTGAGCCCACAAGGTGACAGTCTACAACACTCTGACAGTCACTTGGACTTCATTGTTACTGATTTTGAGGACCCCTCCTTAAACAAAAGGGGGGCAGACTCACACTTCCTACCACAGGTAGAGGACGGTGTAGAGATCCAAGGATCACACACCGAGAACGCTGTGCTGTCCTCTGGGACAGGTAATTCAGTTATCATCCAAGCTTTCAATGAAACCTTGGTTCAAGAGCATTTGAATCTAGAACTACTCAGAGATGACATAGTTCTTACAGACTCAAAGAGCACCTCTTCATTCATGAAGTGGGAAGACATACATCACAACGACAGAGACACGCCTGCGACGGCGCCGACAGTTGTGACACACCTGCATTACGCAGAAAGAGGTAAACGTACAGAGGTACGTTGGCCGAAACCTATAAGGTTCCTGTACAAGGTTCCCCATAAACTGCGCGAACAGCTTAAACTAAACAATGGCATCCTAACTCGTGCCCATGGACGGACGTCCACACCTGTGTGCGTGGTCCCTCATGACCACAGGGGGGTGATGTTAGGCCATGCCCATGTCAAGGACAAAGATTTCAATAACCCCACAAACGACAAAGAGCTCGCAAACTCACAGACTTCATGGGAAAACAAGGTCGTCCAAACACAGGATAGTAAATAAACTAAACAGTTTAAACTATTCTAGTTGCGAAAAGAAACCGTTCCAACTAGAACTTAGAAACGCTAAGCATAAAACCCACAACAAAAACTAACCTTAACAACCGTTTAAATCTGCAGGATTTAATTGACATCGGTTATAAAGCTAAGAACTGTTTTTCTTGTGTGTGACGTGGAATCTGACGACCAGAGTGAGTTTGACGTAGTGAAACGTTGTTTTTAGTTGCTTGATTGCTACTTTTGTGTTATTGAAGTTGTTATTGTTTTCTGAACACTCCCAGCCAAAAGAGGTTTTGATTGTTGATTAGTTGAAGACTTAAATGGATTTTAACTATGCCAACATGCTGTTCATTTTGTTAAAGATCTCAATCTTTGAAGAGTCATTGTAGATTAATACTACTTAAGGTACTATAATCTACACTGATCTCCCAATCATTTAGGTAGAACCGATGCGATCGTTTCTATTCTAGATCTATTCATTTTGATGAGTCTCGCCATAGACTTCAAAATTTTTAGGGATTACCAAATCTTGCGTCGTTCGTCTAAAAGACAACAGACATTTAGACCAAACTAGTTTCATTTTTTTATTTTAGTTTAACCTAAACTAAATAATGAATGGAGGAATAGTTTGAATGAAGAGGCCTTCGTTACAGAAGCCCTCCACATTTCTATAGGTATAGATCCCTATTTCTGATTTTTACAGCATTGATCCACCCCTTAATTGGTAATTGTAGCTGATCTAATCCATGATAGCTTACATACCAGGTGCATATAGGTAAGGCTTAATGTAGAATCCCTATCATAAGCCCACCTAAAACCACATAATTGCATGACACATTGAACCAGGGTGGCACCGACTGGAAGCCATCCAGCCTGCAACCTTCGATGTGGGGACCTGCTGATCCAACGTTGGTCTTCAACCTTCATCCAAGGCCCGCCTCCTCTGCTTCAATCGAGGGATCCCCTCTACATGCTGATTAAAAACCATTGGTGCTGATGAAATCAATAACCCCATCGTTGTGGATTTACCGTTGTGGATTATAAGACTTTGTTTTCCAAGGGATCACAGACTCAGTTCTCCATGGGTTAACAGACTATGTTTTCCAAAGGATTAAAAGCTTGCCGCAATGGGATTACCTACGAACAGTATGGAATTTCCAAAACATTATGGGAATATAATTTTGAACTTTTTTTTTGACTTTTTTTTTTCCACTTGCTGGATTACATAGAGGTCAGAGACATTCGGTGGTATCCTTTCGTGTTGGAACTCATCCCCAAGGACAGGCGATGACTTCCAAAAAGGGGGACTGTAGTGATATAGGCCTCTGTCTTGACCTTCAAGTACACCTCTCCACATCTCTCGGAAACTCTTAAGTGTTACACCTTCTTGAAGCCCTCAAGGAGACAAATTGACACTTATATTTTTACAATTATTATGAATTAATGGACACTAATTAATCAGATTGAACTTTCTCTTTAATGTGTG
The DNA here is from genome assembly GCA_038048925.1 of Garcialebias charrua. Classification (NCBI taxonomy): domain Eukaryota; kingdom Metazoa; phylum Chordata; class Actinopteri; order Cyprinodontiformes; family Rivulidae; genus Garcialebias; species Garcialebias charrua. Next base: position 720 of record JBBPBX010065743.1, on the reverse strand, counting down.
TTAATTCAGAGTTGATCTACAGTATATTTTTGTCATTTTTAATGATGATCTGTTACTTTCATGGACTTTGACCCTTCGGCTGGTTTATTTCTGCAAAAGCAAGCAGGCTTTGATTCTAAGACACAGTTCAGGGTAAACTGTTAGCTGTTCAGCTTCCTTCTCTGTTTTGTCTATGAAGTTAGCCATAACATTTTTCTGTGCTCACAGGCAGGCCACCTGGCTGTTTATGTAAACAGTTTTCCTGTTGTCCGTCAAGAGACTTTCTGCCTATGGGATCATACTTCCATCTTTTATTTTGTTAACCAGCCGAAGGGTCAAAGTCCATGAAAGTAACAGATCATCATTAAAAATGACAAAAATATACTGTAGATCAACTCTGAATTAACACACATTAAAGAGAAAGTTCAATCTGATTAATTAGTGTCCATTAATTCATAATAATTGTAAAAATATAAGTGTCAATTTGTCTCCTTGAGGGCTTCAAGAAGGTGTAACACTTAAGAGTTTCCGAGAGATGTGGAGAGGTGTACTTGAAGGTCAAGACAGAGGCCTATATCACTACAATGTACACGAGGTCCCAGTTACATCCAACAACAAATGAAAGAGAAAAACAGTAATAACATCTAGAACTAAGAAAAACATCAACTAGTAATACCATCCATCCATCCATCCATTTTCTTCCGCTTATCCGGGGTCGGGTCGCGGGGGTAGCAGCCTAAG
>JBBPBX010065741.1:0-19872 GCA_038048925.1 Garcialebias charrua | reverse complement strand
GTTAGTGTGGTTAGGATGCAGCCATGTGTTATGTTTCTGTCCACAGCCAGGAACGTTGCACACCCAATTGCGTGTGCAAATCTCAGCGTTGTGACCCATCATAAAACAGTTTTGACACAGGTTCTTTCCTTGAACGAACACAAGACGCTCTGGCACTGTTAGTGATCTGAAATCTGGGCACTGGTTTAAGAAATGGTGCTCTGAACATTTGAAACATTTTAAATAAGCTGGCTGCTTGGTACGTGTGGGCTTATTCTCCTGGACTGCAGCTGCCTTGACAGTGGTGGGGTAGCTTTGATGATGTTTCTTAGAGACTGTGGTAGGTGATGTAAAGTTGTTTGGCTTCTCCTTGTAGCTAATTAACCCACCAAAGACTGGATCAGATCTCTTTTCAGCCTCTGTCTCCACAAAGCTGACAACGTCGTCGAGTTTCGGTAGACGTCCCTCCTTTGTGATGTTATGGTTTTTATTTAACCACTTGGCCCTGAGATCTGATGGTAGCTTGCTAATTATCTCAACTAATGTGCGGCGGCCACTAAGCTCTTCCTCACATTTCATGGCAGCAAGTGTATCCTTGCAGCCTCTTAGTTGGTCTGCAAAGTCTCTCAGTTGTATATTGTCTCTTATCTCCTTAAAGTTCAAAACCTTTTCAACCCAAGCTTGGGAGATGGAATGAGGATTTCCGAATCTTGATTTTAGTCGCTCAAGTGCTTCTTTGAAACCTGCGCTGGGACTGAGGTTGTATAGACAGTGACTAATAGCATCTCGAGCTTTTCCTTCTGTGTACTGGTGCAGACGAGTTAACTTTTCTTCAGGAGAAACAGACTCTTTGTCCACCATTGTGGTAAAAAGTCTCATGAACTTCCAATACTGGAGGGGGTCACCATCAAACTTGATCATATCTGTTGGTGGGAGCCTGAGAGAGTCTACTTGGGCTTGATACTGCTGCCTTGAAAACTCTAGCAGTTGTGAGATTGAATCATCTACTATCTGTGATGGCGATGGTTGTATTATAGTAGGGATGTTGCTAGTTCTAGGTGTAGAATGAAGATCTGCAGCTAGGGCTTGCATCTTTTGCTGATTATGTAGCATCTGTGCGTCCAACTCAGCCTTGTGGCGGCCGTGGTGTAGTGGTAATGGCAGTCGTCTCCCGATCGGAAAGTTGGCGGTTCGACTCCCGGGACCCGCACCATGTGTCGTTGTGTCCTTGGGCAAGACACTTAACCCTGAGTTGCTCCCGGTAGGACTGGAAAGCACCTTGCATGGTAGTCTGCCGCCACCGGTTTATGAATGTGTGTAGCATTCAATATATGTGTAGCACTTTGAGATTTTCAGTAATGAAAAGTGCGTTATAAATTGAATTAATTATTATTATTATTATTGTGCTGTATGCGCTGAAGTTCCAGCTCAAACTCCACCTTGTTGAGTCTAATTTGTAGCTCAAAGTTTTCCTTCTCTTTCTTCCTTAGGGCTTGGATTTTCTCCAGTTCTGCTGATGTGGAATTTTTATCTTTCATGTCAGCTGGTGGTTCACTAAATAAATCAACTTTAGTGACATCTGACTCATCATCAACATTTGGATGGACACCAGCTCCATCTTCCTCTTCTTGCAGCCAGGCTAGAGCCTCGTGACGCACATCATGAACGTTCATCAAGATAAGCTTCTCATAAGCATCAGACTCTTCTTTGTCAATATCATCGGTGAGCTGAGTATGATAGCATCTATGAATTTCTCGAAGCTGTGCAAGTGCTAAGTCGAGGCTTTGCAGCACTGACCTTAATTCTTCTGGCTTATTTTCTCTGATTTTTTCGTTTGCAGTTGTTATCATCTTAGTTACAGCTGCTTTAGCTTGTCCTCTCTTCCTCTTTAGTGCTGCAAGGTCTTCAGACATGGTTGCCTCGTGTTTAACTTTATGTTACAAAGAACATAAGGTCGTTGTTGTTGTTATTGTTGCCTTTAATTGCCGAGTGTTTTCACACGAACATGCCGGTTAAACTGTAAATAAAATAAACAAAAATGCCAATACTTAGTATTGCAAAATTCAAATAAACACAAACTTAAACATAGACTTAAGAACTAGAATAGATTAGAATAGATTAATTGAATAAAATTAAATTGATTAAATATATTAATTTGATTGAATAGATTAAACATATACTTAAGAACTAGAATAGATTTAACCAACCAGTTATAAACATCAGCATTTAAATATCACAGTGCAGCAACAAAGCTATCATTTAGCTAACTAGCCTTTCATTTTATATTTTCTTTTTTATACAAGAAACATGTGTTTGCTATGTGTTCTTTTTTATAAAATGAATAAATAAATAAATAAATGAAATGAAAGTTAGCTAACTAGCTGCTACCCGTTAGCATCTTATTAGCTCTAAGCTAATTCACCAAAACCCACGCTTAGAACTACAAAATAACATATCTCTCACATCTTACAGCATTAAATATAACTTACCACGTTGGGCAATAATCATGAACACAAGTAAGATATGATTTTATGTTAGATTTGGCTTGTTATTTTCAGCTAACGGCTAAATAAAACCCACTTCCGGTCCGCCGTTGGTTCACTTCCTGTTTAACCGTCAACTCACTTAAACAAAAAGTAAAGCTATAGACCCTCTAGTGGAAAATGGGAGGAGTGAATCCAACAGAGGTGAAGGGCAAAAGAGAATGAAAGTGTGGCGTCAGCGCCTTTTATGCAAAGAGGGCGGGGCCTCCTTGCTGACGCTGACACACTTGCCTTAAAAGGCGTGATTGTGTTGCTTTAGGTGAACCACGCGGGGCGCAATTCCCATAGTCATATGTAGCACAGCAGTTGACTGACTGATAAGGGAACCTTAGTTTCCTGTAATGAATCCCAGAGGTCGAGTGAGGCAGGCAAGTGGCTGGAGGGCAAGGAATGATGAGCGTAGAGTTGGACTCAGTAGAAATCTTGACAGAACCAAGATGGACACGAGGACTGAAGACACAACAAAAACAAGGTAAGTGTATCTCAAAATACTCACAAAACTGGCTAGAAGCATAAATACCATGAGTAGGCATCAATGCTCCAGCGAAGAGTAGGACTTGACTGCAGCCTTAAGTATAGGTGGAGCTCATCAGGTGGATGACCGTCAGCTGTGGATGATTGGTGGCCATCTTGGAAACTGCAGCAAGTGCCACTCTTACACTTTGTATGTATTAAAAAAAGATATTTCACATGGTGTTCTTTAAAGCAGTGTTTTTCAACCACTGTGCCTAGGCACACTAGTGTACCGCGAGTGATCGTCAAGTGTGCCTTGGAAATGATCAAAAAAGCCCCCCCCCTTTCTACAACCTCTTTAAATTTAAGACCACATTGTTGTGGTACTGTTCGGGTGTATTTTTGAAGACATGTTAAGTGCAATTTGAAATAAGAAATATAAAAAATGATAAAAATACATTTTTGTGTTCATTTCATTCCTATTCAAGACACTTTGATACGAATGACTATATATTTAATATAGGCGGATACAGTGTATCTATGTTTACAATTTTGGTTGGTGGTGTGCCTCGGGATTTTTTTCAATGAAAACACTGTGCCTTGGCTCAAAAAAGCTTGAAAAACACTGCTTTAAAGCACAGTGTGAGGCATAAAAAAATCTACCTCAGCAAAGCAACATAAATAGACATAATACTTATGTGTGTGGAGTGAGTGGGTTTGGGTCCCAGCACGACCATCAGGTGAGCGATGCAGTTCTTGGCACCTTTGCATCTCCTAGGTTGCTGCACCAGGGGAGAAATTTACCACAGCAAGAGGCCAGTGGAGGCATTGAGTTTGAGGGAAGGTCGTAGCAGAGCACAGTCCAGAGCCCTCCCCCCAGCCATAGTCCTGATAAGAGGTGTTTGTGTATCAGCCAGCTCTGTTGAGCTCTGTCACAGGTCCACGACCTTGGGGAAGGGAGGGGGTGTGTAGGGGGAGAGAGCATCTTCGTTTCCATAGCATCCAAGAATTTGGAAGGTATGCAAAAAAAAGGGGGGGTCTGAAAAAGCTTCACAAGACAAAAGAGCAAAGCATGGACGGAGAGGACGCGTCTGCCTTCCACCGAGAGCAAGCAAGAAAAATAATCATGTGCAATGTTCAGAATATATGTTGAGGATCATTCTTAGCTCACCATACCAAAGGTCAGTATTGGTAAAAGTGAACAAGTAATAGGAAAAGTTTTGTAAGGTCAATCATACAGGTAGATAACAACAAAAAAGGTAAAATCATGGTAAATGGAGCTTATTTATATAGTGCTTTCCAGACCCCTATGAGGGGCCCCACAGCGCTTTACAATACCAACCATCCACCCATTCATACACACATTCATACACCGGTAGCGGTGATCTGCCATGCAAGGTGCTGCCTGTCCTACCGGGAGCAACTCGGGGTTAAGTGTCTTGCCCAGGGACACAACGACACATGGTGTGGGGAACTGGGATTCGAACCTCCAACCTTCCGATCGGGGGATGACTGCCATTACCACTACGCCACGGCCGCCCATGGAATCATGTCATCGGGACAAGTTTCTTTAACCCTCCTGTTATGTTACGGGTCAAATTGACCCGTTTTAAAGTTTACATTTTTTTTTTAAATAGTTAAAAATATTTTTTCTGCATGAAACTTTTTCTATTTGTCTTAATAGTTCCAATCAACATATAAATTGAAAATGATTCACTTTACACATTTGTACCACTCTCTGCGTCTACTTGTTACATCGATACTGTTCGGGTCAATTTGACCCGGCAGTCAAAATGAATGGTAAAAAGGGTAAAAACATTTCCAATTCTATTTGTTTCCTTGAAACTATGAGACATATTTCACTACACACACACACACACCGCGCACACACACACACGCACGCACGCACGCACACACACACGCACGCACACACACACACACGCACACACGCACACACACACACACACACACACACACACGCACACACACACACACACACACACACACACACACACACACGCACACACACACACACACACACGCACACACACACATACACACACACATGCACACATGCATGCACATAAACCCACTTTCTCACTATTCTCTTTACTTCACAAGGAAACTGTGAGAAAGCAGGTGTTTATACAACTTTTGACGGGAACCTTTTCTGTTCCCGTGGGAAAACTCCACCCACACAAATCTTCATGACTCATTTGTCTTGATTTTAATGAGCGGGTCAATTTGACCCAGAACAGTAAATGTGTTTCAAGTTCAATTATAAAGATCACCCTTTGAAAAAAATAAAATAAAATGTAACATAATTTTTTTTACAAAAATCAATTTCAAGGATAATTATTGTTTTTTTGTGTGTAGGTTTTTTCAGCAAACATAAAAAATGTAAATCACATTGTTTATGTCCAAATGAGTTAGTCGTCATTATCCTTTATTTATGAGAAATAAAAAAAACATCATTGCACAAATATTGACTGACATGGTTAGTATTGGAGTTAATAATCAGATACAAAAAGGTTTTGGAGGATTTTTTGGGTTTCTGACACTATTACATGATTAAACACTCCCCGGGTCAAATTGACCCACGAACATTATTGCTGTACCTCAGAAACGAACATAACAGGAGGGTTAAGTGAGAAATGCTTTGTCCCCCATCTGGAAAACAAGTGACTATTTTTGTGTGTTTTTATGGTTAGTTTGTGTGGCTTTTGCAGACATTTTGGATCAGATAAACTCCAAAAAATAAACATAGATTTAAATGCAATGATTAAATAATCAAAAGTCAATGTTTCACAAAATAATTAGCTAACAAATACACACACTGACACAGGCAAAATGTATACTGGTAATTGTCTCCCTTCACTTACTGGCAAATGGTAACATAGTTTTAATAACTGTGCAATGTTTGTAATAATTTTACTGTTAGCCGTTTTAAAAATTGGCTACAATTCAACTTTTTCTGATTCAGTGCAAAAATCAAGAGCAGCTCTTTATTGCACGGCCCAATAATGGTTGATGTAATGCTGTAAAATATGTTCATTAGAAGCTTATAGTTAAGAAATATTGAAAGTATACCTAAAAGTGTCACTTTTATAGTGAGTGAACAGGATAATATAATCTAAAAAGGCTATGATTTTACTCAAGTCCTCCAGCATTATCATGCAGCTCATAAAGAGATGAAATTTAATATGATGCTTTCAGTCAGTTTAATTGAATTTTAATTGCCACTTTGGACAGAGGGCTTAGATTTAATCAATAAAATATTAAACTTTTGGAGCTTTGACAGGGAATGGTTTCCCTTTTGCCCCTTCAGTGCAATGCACCCTGGGATTAGTAGGTATAAAACAGCTGTTTATGAGGGGAATAAGCTGAGCTGAAAACCTTGGTACTGTATTTTCTATAGTGTTTCAAGAGAATTCAGTGGATAAATAACACCAGGGTACAGGGTGCGATTCTATTAATTACATGGTGTGGAAGAGCAGTCGGTCACCTTCAGCGCAAGGCCTTTTAATGCGCCAGAGCCATAAATATTTTGAAATGTCACACCTTGGGAAGACGGCATCAGGCCAGAGCTGGGACAATAAATTAGAGCCTGGGAAGACCGGGAAAGAAACAATGGCTTTTTGGTATTTTAAAAATAATTAGTAATACAAAAGGGGTAATGAATTGAACAATTGATCACAGTAAAACAGATCATTGTGACATAATTAGTTTATAAAATTGTTATTACCTACTTACCTGCATTTATTTAGCTTCATTCATAATTCAAGGAAAACATGCAATATTTTAATATTTGTATAACTCAGATTTTTGTTAAAAGAAACCATCATTGGTAGTATTGTTTCATTATTGGACTTACTGGAACACTTTTGTGTAACTAATACAACCCTGAGGATATATTGCTAAACTCTGTTGTGAATATGTCTTCTTTTTTTTTCAAACTTCCATTGAATTGGGAGCAGGTTTGTCCCAGACAGAGGCCTACATGCTGGGCGCTATATGTAGGCCACTAATTGTGCACCACCATCTTCACCAGCATTGCACACAGTTATAAATCTAAAAGACCCTTGGTTAGGCTGCCCCACGGTTGGAAGGAATTTATTCTCCATCGCTACAGAGCCAGGAGAGAAAAATGACATGGCCCATCCTCTAAGGCTCATAAAAGTCTAAATTAAATATCAAATGGAACCACTGATGGAAAGCGTCCCTTCTATGGATCCCCAGCGCCGCTTCAACCTCCTCTTGCTGACACGACAGGTGCTGAGCACATGACTGGAGCTCCAGACAACTTTGTTAGTTGGATTATTCGTGCTTCACTGTAAAGCTTCAGCATACAAAATGAGGAAGTAAAGTAAGTGAATGTAACATGGTGCTATCAATTACTGGTGGTTGTTGGATCCTCCTTTTCTCTCAAAGGATACTACACTGAGCATGTTGGAATGACTTGCAGAGAGATACTGTAACACTAATGCCTGCTAAAATAGCTGGCATTATCAGTAGGCTAAAACTGTACATTATGAATCATGAATTGTTGTCCTGCCTTGTATTATCCCCAGAGAAAATCCCAATCTGGGCTTGAGCCCACGCTTGATGGACACCCCATTATTCACCCACGCTTCTTCAGCTCTGAGACAGGAAGCGGGGATAGACAGTAAAATGACGGCCTTAAGATTAATCCTCCACTCTTTTTCCTGCTTCCCAATTCAGAATGAAATAGATGATTCCTTTCCTTTAATCAAAAAGTTTTTATCGTCCCCTCCACCAACTCAGGAAGTAGGGATAATGCTTGTCCCTTTGCTCATCTTCTGAAATGAAAGTGAAATGTTCAATGAGAGGAATGGTCTCTTGATGTCTTTTGTACAATAAAAAGCGAGTACAATTTAGATGAGGTAGTGGTTGTTGATCAATAGGTGTATTATCTCTTTTACGATGCACTACACAGATCTTGATAAGAGTTAGATTCCTTTACAGGTCCTAAAGCTCCGCCTTCATCAAATGGATGTCATACTTAAGATAAAACCACATTGAATCTTGCTGTCCACAGTGGATGGGAAAATTATCTTTTCTGCTGTGTTTGTGCCATTCTGCATACAGTACTGCATTTTTGTTGAGCTAATTCACATTTTTCCGAATCCTTTCCAAAACTGAGAGTGTAAAAGTTTTATTTCTGCATCCAATGCACAAAATGAACAGAGCTGGAACGTTACAGCATGCTAGCTCCAGAAACAAACTCACCAGTTCCCACTTTTAGAACAAACAGTCACCTGAAGGCTTTTCACTAACACAGACTTCTAAAAGTTGAAAGGCATATCGGTCAGAAATGGCGGGGGAGTGGTGGAACAGTGGTTAGAAACAGTGGGCCTATGATCAGAAGATCACTGGGTCAAGCCCCGGTACCGACAACATTAAAAAAATGTGGGTGGACAAAGGTGAAACACCCACACCTGTCTCCACCCTCATTTGCCCCACTCTGGGCCCCTGAGTAAGGCCCTTAACCCCCACCATCTGCTCCCTAAAGCTAGATTTATACTCGACGTGTCGCACAGCGCGCGAGGGTGCGCGCGCCAAAAGTGACGCAATTTCACCGTTCCCGCCCCTGCGCGTAGGCCCCGTGCGTCTTCTTGGCGCGTGTCATGCAACTCTGATTTTTTGTAACTCCGCAAGCCTAGTGCACGCGCGGTGGGCGCTACAGAATTGATTCAGGTGGGGACCTTCACGCCAGAGCCTGCAGTTGTCTGCACCGCTGTGGTCGTGGAGACGGCATCGCAACGCATGGAGGAATGTTTTATGTGATACAAATGTATTAAATTCACCTTCTTCATCTCTGAGCTGGACTTTTCTTTTGTTGTTTTGCCAAAAGTCACGTGATCGCTTCCTCCTCGCTGACTCCATGCATTAAAACCGCAAGACACAAAAACTGTTGTTCTTATTATTCAGCACGCGAGCGGAGCATTTTTTTTGTTGTTGTGTGATTTCAAACAGTTCTTCTTCTACGGTAGATTTCTTCTTCTACCCTTTCTTGCAACATATGCACAGGTTTTAGAGGCTACTGCCACCTGCTGGCCCGTAAAAGAACAGCACTTTGCCATGCTCCGCCGTGCGTCAACCATAAACACAGAGGCGAAACTCTAAACGCAGAAGCCGCACGGCTCAGTGCACGGGCAGTTCGCGCGCAGAGGGCCAGCGGACCAAAGCGCAAGTATAACTCAGCACAGGTCTCTCTTGAAAATGAGTTATAGTGGCTCAATGAGACTACTGTACTTGGATAAATAAAGGGTAAATAAAAAAAAGGTAAATCGGCATTAGATAAAGGGCTTTCAATGATTTAAAACTGAAAGTTATGCACAATAACTCATGTTCCCTGAAGGAAGGGAAGGAGGTGCAACATAAATGCTATGGGAAATTGCGCTCCACGCGATTACCTGAAGGAATACAATCACGCCTTTATGGCAGGGACGTCAGCGTCACGCCAGAGACCCCGTCCTCTGGGTATTTAAGGTGCTGACGCCCATCCTACTTCCTCCAAAATGCACTTCACCGAGCTTTCAGCATTAAAAAGGGCCAAGTATGTTGCACCTCGTTCCCTTCCTTCAAGGAACATGAGTTATGGTGCATAACTTTCAGTTCCCTTATCAGTCAGTCACTCGGTGCAACATAAATGCTATGGGAACGTAATTCACTCACTTCCTTGAAATGCTCAGTAAAATGCATCCTAGTGTGAACGTCCGCCTTTATTCAATAGGCATCTCAAGGCCGCTTTCTACTGTGTGTTAGAAAGGACAGCCTGAGTGACATCACATGCAGTAAGGTCCAAACTGTAATGCTTTGCAAACGTATTTGTAGAGCTCCAGTTCGCAGCCGCACAGATGTCTGCAACTGGTACACCCTTGAACAATGACCACGAGGTAGCCAGGCCTCAAGTGGAGTGGGCACGCACTCCAGAGGGCACCTGTTGACCTTTGTTACTGTACGCCCTTTTTATGGCCTCAGTCACCCAGAGTGAGATACGCTGCTTTGATAGGGCCCTACCAGTAGCTAGGGCCACAAAGCACACAAACGGTTGGTTTTCCTCCATTCAGCTGCTCTCTTTATGTAAGCGCTTAAAGCCCTCACGGGGCAGAGAGCCTTCAGCTTTTTCTGTTCCTGAGTAAGAACAAGAGCAGAAGGAAAAGAAGAGAGATCAAAGTCCAGACTTCTGGGGTTCAGAGTCAAGACCTTAGGGATGTACGCTGGATTAGGCCTTAGGATGACCTTTGACCCGTCAGGGGCAAACCTGGTGCACATTGGGTGCACAGACAAAGCATGGAGGTCATCCACACATTTCGCCGAGCACAGGGCCAATAGCAGAGCGGTCTTATAAGATAATAGATCTGTCTTAATGTCACTCAGTGGTTCAAATGGGAAGGTCACAGAGAGCCCCCAAGACCAGACTAAGATCCCATCCAGGGATCAAGATCCTGCTGGGGGGTCTCTTCCTTAGCACGCCCCTCATAAATCTTATTATGAGCGGGTGCGTGCCAGGCGTCCTGCTCCCCCAGCCCTCGTGACAAGCTAAAATAGCTGATAAAAACACCTAGATGTTGAGAAAGAACGATCTTTCTCCAACAGGTCTTGAAGAAAGGTGAGGAGGTGGACCAAGTCACATGAATAAGAAATAATATTTCTTTCCATGCACCAAGCTTCAAAAATACGCCATTTCCGGACATAGAGAGACTGTGTTGATAAAGCTCGGGCGTTTCGAATGGTATTTACCACGTTTTCGGGCAAGCCTGAGGCCACCAGTTTGTTCTTCTCAGCCACCAAGCTGAGATTTGCCACAGTTCTCAGCATAAGCGGCGAGGTTGTTCCTTCTGGCAATGTGGCGGGTCCCTGGAGAGGAGCAGGTGGCGGAACCAGCTCTTCCTCGAGGGCCCTGATTTCTGTGGCTCCTTGAGGGCAAACCAAGTTAGGGAGAGGGCCCTCCTGCAGATGTACCTCCATACCTCTCTGACCGAGAGTGTTGGGAGGCAGAAGCAAACTACTGTCATTATTGGGAAAAAGCGGAACAGAATGCCAGTTTTTCCTCTTTTTGTGGGGAGTCATGGTTCGGCGTGGTTGCAGGTTCTGGATATGAGCAGACCTCATGACTCTAGCCCGCTTCATGGTTGGGTCTGGTACACTGGCCTCCGGCCTCATCAGTGCCCTGGGACCTGATGAACCTCCAGGGGGCTGTGTTTCACCTGATGGGGGTGTCGTTTAAGAGTAGAACTGATTCAGTACAACGAGCGTGGTCACACGCTGCAGGATCATTGCTTGAGCAGGGCATGTCGCCCACTGAGTATAAGGGGACCGTTTCAGCAGGCAGATGTGAAGCTGTCCAAAATAGTTCTTTGTGTTAAGCAGTTTTTTGTTTGGCTGATGACAGAAAGTCCAGTCCCCTTCTATTAAAGGGAAGTGGAATCTGATTTAGCCCTGGTGCCATTTCTGCTCTGCATTGAGTGTTTACACATACTACAATGTCATCACCACTTCCTTTATGAACTTGTGACACTGGATTTGGCCTGTGGGCTTCTGTCGTGACCCTCCCCCCTTTACTTACTGGAATCCATTGAATAGGAGCTGGTAGCAAGGAAGGTGGGCTACCAGGTTCTGTCGGTGCGCCCCCTGGAGCGCGGACGTGTCACAGGTTTGTTTGATTTGTGTATTGCCGGCCCCGTGGTTTACAACGGGTCGGGCACTGTAGCACGTGACCCCCCTCACCTGTCTCTGTGAGGACTAACGGGCCTGTTTGTAGGCGCCTCTGGCACTGTCTGTTGCAGAAAGACCCGAGGCATCCAGCTGGGGCTTATTGATTAGGCTAACACACCCTGAGCCGTGAGGGAGGGGGGAATGATGACCCCCGCCCTTTATGTTGGCTGGAAGAGCAGAGGGGACCGTGCTACTGATGTTACTGTGTTTTTTTTTTTAGTCAAGAAAACAGAGAGGGGCTGTTTTTTTAGCTTTATTCGTGCTTAAGTGTAACAACATACAGGAAGCCCTCGAGTTACATCAGGGATTGGGACCTACGAGTGTGACTTAGGTCGATGTTGTCGTACCTCGCGGACCAAAAACACCTGCCTGTCGTAGGTCCGCGTTTCTGACATAGGTCGCGGCTATACCGCTAACGGAGCGTTGCACACATATTTAATGGCATGAGACTGAACAAGCAGACATACTAGGCCATAAACATGCACAGAACTGTACAGTAAATGAATACAGTACTGTACAATAAATAAAAAATATAATGTCTTACTTTGAGCTGGTCAAAGCCTGCCTTCGTCTTTTAGCATCAGCTCGCACCCGTCCGAGCTCCCCCAGCTTCCTTACGCTCCACACGCACACACGTGGTCAAAACTGTTTAAAAGAATGACTGTTAGCTTCTTAACTTCATACATTTGGAGCCAGAAAAAAAAAAACTTACTGAAAGCCGTTTCTCCGCGATAATCCTCCATCCAAAACAAGCTCGGCGTTAGCTACGGTTAGGCCCCGCCATTAGCAGCAATGGTTAGCATGTCAGTTCATTCAAAAAGGCTGTCGGCTTTGTATCTCCGCGTTAGCTCGGTGTCCCCCGACTGCCAGGCGGACATTTGCGGCGAGCTCCCGGCCGCAGATGGCCCCTCCGCGGCATGTCGGCTCGGTGTCTTCGCCTGTGTTAGCTGCTCTGTTAGCTGCTGTCGTTAGCATGTCAGTTCATTCAAAAAGGCTGTCGGCTTTGTATCTCCGCGTTAGCTCGGTGTCCCCCGACTGCCAGGCGGACATTTGCGGCGAGCTCCCGGCCGCAGATGGCCCCTCCGCGGCATGTCGGCTCGGTGTCTTCGCCTGTGTTAGCTGCTCTGTTAGCTGCTGTCGTTAGCATGTCGGGCGGCGTTGTTGGAGCGATCACGGGGCGATCGGCGGCTGCTCCTCCGGGCCTGAGACGTCCACAGGGTTGACCGAGTGTTTCCAGCAAATTTATCCGTATGAGGCAACCCTGAACGGACACACGTCCTAGAGCCAGCTGACAGGAGCGTCTAGAGCTCCATTGACCGCAGTAGACAATTGTAAAATGGCGACCGGAAACGACCGGAAGTTGCGTAAATACGATAAAATTGTAATAAAAACGTAATATTAATAATTATACTTTATTTATAAAGCCATTTAAAACAACCACAGCTGCAACAAAGTGCTATACACATGAAATTAATAACATTTAAACACAAAAATAATAATAATAATAATATATATATTTTTTTATCATATTTTTATTAAATATGATAAAATCGTAAGTCTGAGTTGCCGTAGGTCGTGGGTGACGTAGGTCGAGGGTTTGCTGTATTTGACTTTATGTCACTCACAGCAGGAAAAAACAAGATTTGTGCATAAAACAAAGTCACCAGCTTTTTGTACCATGTTACAAACAAAGTTTGGACGTGAAAAGGTCATTTCCCGTACCGCTTAGGCGGGTGATCCTGTAAAGTCAAGAAAAGGGCCTGGTTCGTCAGGCCCTTTTCTGTCTGGCGTCCCGGTTCGCCGAAGAGGCCCTGTGTCGGACCACCTGGCGGGGAACAAATCTGTTCTTACTCCAGGCGTGTTCGGCCCGAGGTGGGTCCGGCGATGGTCTCCGCCGGTGCTCGACCTTGTATGACAGCCGCTTTTGCGGTGGAACACATGTGGTTGAGTGGTGTCGAGGCTGCGGGGCTCTGCTCCCAGCTGACTCCCTGGGGATGGGGGTGGGGGGGCGAAAGCTCTTCTTCTGAGGATGCCTACCCGAAGAGCCTCAGGCTGTTTGCGCCTCTAGTCCAGTCTGGTCTGAATTAGATCCAGAGCTTTTCCGAACAATCCCGTCGGCTCTATCGAGTGGTGCAGAAAAGGAATTTTCTGTCCATCTGGGAGGTCAGTTAGGGTCATCCACAGATGGTGTTGTGCAATGACCACCTCAGCCATGCCTCCACCTTGTGCAATAGCTGCTGTCCCCATCATGCAGAGCACAAAGTCTGTTGCCCTGCGTGCTTCTTCTATTACGTCGGCGGCAGCATGTCTGTCCATCGTTACCTGGAGCTCCTGCAGTTTTTCAGCCAAGTATACCTGCATCATGGCGGATACGTTCATTGCGCACGCCACGAGGCCCTAAGCCCTGTAGCATTTCTTGAACAGAGAAGCCGAGGCTCGACAGGCTTTGCTAGGCATAGTTGGTTTCGTCCCAGATGACCTGGGAGCCAGGTGAGACGCCAGCGTGTCCTCAATTTGTGGCACGTTGGCTATACCCGTTGCATCCATCCCATCCACGTCGAGGAACTGCGAGAGCGGTAGCAACATGTGAGCCCTGGGCTGAGTCCAGGTGCGAGTCAGCTCCGTGAGGAAATCTGGAAAGATGGACATTCTTTGCCACGTTGCAGACTGCTGCTTTGAGTAAAAGTAATTTCCTGCCAACTTTGTGACTTGTTGACGAGGTGGAGGCTCTGGCCATGGGATCTGCAGCGCGTCCGCAGCTTTGCGACACAAGTCAAACAGAGCAGGGATCGAAAAGTCAGTCTCCGGGAGCTCAGGTGTCGGGGTGCCAGAGAGGTCTCCCCCTTGTTCGTCATATTCAACTTCGGCGTCATCCACAGAAAATTCGCTTGAGGCTGAAATCGAGATCTCGTCCTCGTTCATCAAGCCTCGAGTGTCGAAGTCAACTGTTAAGTCCCCGATTGGAGCCAGCGTATCTGGGCTGTCACCCCATTCGCCTTGGGTGCTGTCCTCCAGAGCCATGCTCTCGAGCTCCGGCGTGGAAGGCTCAGTTGTGTCCGGGTCTGTTGGCGCCGCAGCAGCGCCCATAGATTTGGCGACAAAGTCCGCCCGGTGCCTCCTCACCGCCTCCATCACCTGGCTGCAGTGTGGGCATAATTCGGGCGCATCCAGCGCCATGTTCGCATGCAAAATTCCCAGGCAGACAGGACAGGCCTCATGGGTGTCCGTCGCCGAGAGGGAAAAAACGCATCCGCTGGGGCAGGCGTGCGAGGTCGGGCTCGCCGTCCTGCTAGTCTTTTTCGGAAGTCTTGTCTTTTGCTTTCCTTTCTCCGGAGGCATGTCCGAGATAAGACGAGCAAGTCCTTCCAAAATCCTTTTTCTTTTTATTTGAGACGTCTCCTCCGTCGCGTCGCTTTCGTTGGACAGCCTACTACGAAATTAGCAGAGGTAGCGATGTGACGTAGCTTAGCGCCATCGAGCAAAGCAGTCTGCGGAAAGAGGAGAAGAAAATACTTCGGGGTTAAGGAAAAATTGTGCCGGATTAGCTTTCGCTAGCCCTGCAGTACGCAGGAAGAATTCTTTGTACGCCCTGTGTAGGGAGCAAGCTCACCTCTGTTCGAGCGATGAGGTACAGAGAAGTCCCGCGAAGAGAGTTCAGGTTTAAGCGAGGTGAACGGCAATAAGAGGAAGTAGGATGGGCGTCAGCCCCTTAAATACCCAGAGGGCTAGGTCTCTGGCGTGACGCTGACGCCCTTGCCATAAAGGCGTGATTGTATTCCTTCAGGTAATCGCGCGGAGCGCAATTTCCCATAGCATTTATGTTGCACCGAGTGACTGACTGATAAGGGAACTGAAGGTTATGCACCATAAGCCATGTTCCCTGAAGGAAGGGAACGAGGTGCAACATATGACTATGGGAATTGCACCCCCGCGTGGTTCACCTGAAGTAATACAATCACGCCTTTTCTAAAGGCAGGTAGGTGTCAGCGTCAGCAATGAGGCCCCGCCCTCTTTGCATAAAATGGCTGACGCACCACCTTCATTCTCCAAGTGCACTTCACCGAGCTTGGGCATTGAAAGGGCAAACATGTGTTGCACCTCGTTCCCTTCCTTCAGGGAACATGAGTTACGGTGCATAACCTTCAGTTCCCTTATCAGTCAGTACACTCAGTGCAACATATGACTATGGGAACGTAATTCAATCACACCCTGGAAATGCTCTGGAAATGCATGCTCATGAGAACTTTGTGCCTTAGACCACAGACGCCAGCTGCTCTTTACTCTGTGGTAGAGAGAACAGCCTGAGTTACATCATATGCTATGACATCTAAACTGTAGTGTTTCACAAATGTGTTTGATGATGCCCAGTTAGCAGCAGCACATATATCTGCTACTGGTACACCTCTGAATAAGGCCCAGGAAGTGGCTAGGCCTCGGGTTGAGTGAGCATGTACCCCACTGGGCACCTGCAGACCTCTGCTGCTGTATGCCCTTTTAATGGCCTCAGTCACCCAGTGTGAGAGGCGCTGTTTTGACAGGGCTCTGCCTGCAACAGGATTAGCAAAACACAAAAACAGCTGGTTTGTTTTTCGCCAACCGTTAGTTCTCTCCATGAAGGCACTCAGGGTCCTAACAGGGCAGAGCATGTTCAGTCGCCTCTGTTCTTCAGTTAGATCAGGGGGTGGAGGAAAGGTTGACAGCTCAAAGTCCAGACTTCTGGGATTTAAAGTTGGTACTTTTGGCACATATGCACCCTTAGAAATGAAATTTGGATGTTGTTCGTTTTATGTAACTGCTTTATGATCATATTAATACTTAAACTTCATTTTCTATGCTGAACAAAAGCAGGTTAAGTTGTATTTAAACAACAACAAGAATTTTCCAAACTACTAAACAAAGGCGATTTAATCCAACGTAATGTTGTCATTTTAAATTTAAACGCAAAGTAATTTTGTCCAGTTGCTTTCCGTAATACATCATCACGTCTGTTGCGTCCGCCTCATCTCGTGCGCATGCGCTTTACTTACCGCGCCATTTCGACGCTTTTGCCTTTTGGTTGCTGATGTGCTCGTAAGTATAAAACTTTTATTAATAGGATATTTTAAAGCAGTATTATATCCCACAAATGTGATAAATAGTTACCCATTCGTATGATGCTTGTATGCATTGAAGAAACTTACCGTTATTTCCTATTTTGTTACTACTAACTTTGTATAAGTTAGCAAAAGTTTTAAGCCGGTGTTACACCAAATTCTGTGATCCACCTACTTCCGTGACCACGGGGGGTGACCGCGCACATTCCTATGGGACCATCGCATTAATTTGCTGTTGTTTAAACATTTAAACCCAAAATAGACGTTTAATAAATCGGTAAATGATTAATAAATGTTTCCAAGGGGCTTTGTTGGGAGGGAAATTTGGTTCAAAACGGCTTCTAATATTCTAACGCCTTCTTTTAATACCCTTACCTTACTGTAATTTCACATAAATATTATCACAGTTCATTACAACTACGTTTTGGAGTTCTGCCACCTCCTCACTACAATCTGGGGGCATTTCACATAACATGGGACCCTCAAATAGCCAGTATCACAGGAATGTACGCCGCCGCTCCCCGTGGTCACAGAATTCGACAGGTCACAGAACCCGGTGCAACACCAGTCCCCACACGAGTTTGTTTTACATGTCGATTCTTACCATTAGACAATTTTTTTTCAAAAAGTAAAGCATATTTTTTGTATTTCATAGTTTCTTGAAGGTAAATTTACCCACACGTTTTTTTCCCCCCCATGTTCTGAATGGATATTTTCCCTTAAGGAGACGTTTTCTTAGCTCTGTTATAATGTCTCTTTCAAACCAAACATGTTTTTAAAAAAGATATATAATGCGCATAAATGATGTAATTTCCCATCTTTTTTTAATGATTAAATAAGGTAATATATTTTGTTAGCTAAGCCATTATAAAATGACTAAAAATGATTGTGTCTTAGCATCACATATTTGTTAACCCATAAACTAAGATGTGTTCACTGTGCATACTGTAATATATATATTTTTTATTCTTTCAGTGTGCCAAGGCAGTAGCTGGTGAGTATTGAAGGCCCCTAAAATCAAAGTCAGTTTAAGTACTGCATTTAATTTTGATTAAAAAACACACTAGTTAACTTTTTAAATTATTGTTTAGTATACCAGACTTACATTTTTTCTTGGTTGTTTCCAGTTTATGAATGTGGAGGTGCAAATTGTGCTCTTTCATTGTATCTAAGAGGTCCCGCTTGATAAAACATTATAAATTAAAGCATTATCATTTTGGTCAAAGGCATTATTATCCATGCACATACTATGAATGCCCATGCACATTTAAAACATTAAATGCGCTGAAATGTCATCTTAGTCATTACCATAGTATCAGTTCATATTCAACAAACAAATCTGTAGTCTTTACGTGTAATTTATGTCCTGAAAGTTGTTTAACATCAAGTAAAGCATTCTTCAGTCATATTGGCATCCATCTGAAGTCTTATGAGACTGTAACATGCATGTTTGAGAATTGTTCTTTTCAAACAAATGTCCAGGATCTGCTGGTGCACCAGCTGAAAGGCCATCCAGTCCTCCTGCAGCAAGCCAGGAGGAGGCCATGGACAGCTCACCCTCTCCCCAGTAAAAGAACCCCCCCTCCCCGCTCCCTCCCTCCAGGTACAGTACTGTAATGAAATGTTATTTTTATTTTTCTGAGTTGTGTCATGTTACACACATTTCATTTGGCAGCACGGTGGCACAACTGGTAGAGCTGCTGCCTCTCAGCGAGCAGGTCCCGGATCAAATCCCGGCCCGGGGGCCTTTCTGGGTGGAGTTTGCATGTTCTCTCCGTGCATGCGTGGGTTTTCTCCGGGTGCTCCGGTTTCCTCCCACAGTCCAAAAACATGCATGTTAGGCTGATTGGTAACTCTAAATTGACCCTGGGTGTGAGTGAGACAGGTCCCTCTTGTAAATGAGTCCCCGTGGCTCAACGAGGCTAGCCTGTATAAATAAAGGTTGAATGAATGTATCTGCTTATGTTCACAGCCTGCTGCTCCTCCTCCTCCCCCTCCTCTCCACCAGCTCCACCATCCCATCACTGACTTGTCCACCTTCACATACCAGCACAGCATCGTCAGAAAGGTACAGTAAAGACATGTTAATTTTTTTACTTTATTTTTTGTTTTATGTTACATCTACTGTAATCATCACCTCTCTCTTGACAGGCTCCAAAGTGTCACGCCCCCCTGGTCCATCCACACATGTGCACCACACCACACAGGTAAGGAGAAGTTTTTCTTGTCTGTGTTTTCATTTCTGCAGATGTTGCCGTATGTGTGTAGGTTTCAACAGAACCAACCTGCTACTCTCTCCTCATGGTTCAGCCTCCTCTAGCTCCTCCATCTCCACAACTCTTCACCACACAGGTAAGGAGAAGTTGGTCTTGGCTGTGTTTTCATTTCTGCATATGTTGACGTCTGTGTGTGGGTTTCAACAGAACCAACCTGCTGCTCTCTCCTCATGGTTCAGCCTCCTCTAGCTCTTCCATCTCCACAACTCTTCACCACACAGGTAAGGAGAAGTTGGTCTTGGCTGTGTTTTCATTTCTGCAGATGTTGACGTCTGTGTGTGGGTTTCAACAGAACCAATATGTTGCTCTCTCCTCATGGTTCAGCCTTATCTAGCTCCTCCATCTCCACAACTCTTCACCACACATGTACCACACAGGTAAGGAGAAGTTGTTCTTGTCTGTGTTTTCATTTCTGCAGATGTTAACAACTGTGTATGGGTTTCAACAGAACCACCTGCTGCTCATGCCTCATGGACCAGCCTCTGGTACCTCCACCTGCTGCTCTGCCTCATGGACCAGCCTCCGGTACCTCCACCTGCTGCTCTGCCTCATGGACCAGCCTCCGGTACCTCTACCTGCTGCTCTGCCTCATGGACCAGCCTCCGGTACCTCCACCTGCTTCTCTGCCTCATGGACCAGTCTCTTGCACCTCCACTTGCAGCTCTGCATCATGGACCAGCCTCCTGCACCTCCTCTAGCTCCACAAATGCACCACACAGGTAAGGAAAAGTTGTTCTTGTGTGTGTTTTCTTATCTGCAGATGTTGACGTCTGTGTATGGGTTTCA
>JBBPBX010065740.1:0-16553 GCA_038048925.1 Garcialebias charrua | reverse complement strand
GCCTACCAGAATCCTCTCGCCAAGAGTTTGGATACTTCCAGACAGAGCGGAGATTATAGCCACAGGATGAGTGGCTTCAACCTAGCATTAGTAACGCAGCGCTCCACTACCACCCTGTCCAACAAGCGGCCCGCCAAGACCAGTAATCTAGGAGAAACGCTGAATCATCACTTCTTTACCAGAACCAGCTGATAGTGACGTAAGTTTTCACTAGAATGTGTTGAAAACTCTACGATCAGACAATATTAAGGTCAGTTGTTGAGCTTGTTCTCCATTTTAGTAATGAAACTTTTTCACAAAGCATGAATTCACTTCAAATTGTTCTAATTATGTAATTTAAGGCAAATTGTTGTTTTGTTTGTTGTTGTTTTTTCCAGCTGCTCCTGCTTCAGGGGTCGCCACAACAAACTAAGTCACACAAAGTCTTGGTGATTGTTTTTACGCCGGATGCTCTTCCTGACACAACCACAGACCACCTGCTGTGGCTGAGTGGTTAGAACAGTCGTCCTCCAATGCAAGAGTTGGGGGTTTGATTCCACCAGCAGTCACATACCCAAGTGTCCCTGGGCAAGACACTGAACCCCTCATTGCCTCCGATGTGTGTCCCATCAGTGTATGAATGTGATAAAGCTCTGATTGGTCTTTGTAGAGATCCAGTAGAGTGCTGTATGAATGGGTAAATGGTTGTGTTGTAAAGAGCTTTGAGTGTCTAGATAAGACAGAAAGTTGCTGTATAAGTACAGTCCATTTACACTGAGCTACCACAGCCCTCTGTGTGGAGCAGAGAGCTGCCATGATCTAAGGTGCCCGGGGGAGCAGATGGTGGGGGTTAAGGGCCTTGCTCATGGGCCCAGAGCAGAGAAAATTAGGGTGAAGGCTGGTGTGGGCGTTTCACCTTTTCCACCCACATTTTGATGTCGGTCCAGGGAGTTGAACCAGTGATCTTCTGATCACAGGCCCCTGCTTCTCTAACCTCTGCGCCACCATTTAAGGCAAATTGTTGAAAATGCAAAAAGACAGTTTTCCAGGTTTATTTTGAATTATAAATTAGAAAGCATTACAATATGTTGTCGAGTACAGATAGTTGTAAAAATGTGAAAATATTAAAACTTGCTTAAAGTAAACATTTGTCAGGTTAGATACGTGAACTTTTAAAGATTTACCTGACAGCTTGGCTGGTTTGCTTTCCCATGATGTCACAAGAAGAAGCAGTGTGTTTGAGGTGTGTCATCGAAAGTTGTGAATTCAATCTTCCAAAGCCATCATCATCATCATCATCAAGCCTTTCCCATATTGTTCAAAGAAGTAATCTTAGTTTTTATTTTACTTGAGGCTTTGAAGAAAGTACCGTATATATTTTTAATCCTCTTATTTTTCTCCCCTCATAATTTAGGCATTTGGCAAAGTAAAAGTTATTGTAAATCTTTTTAGTGTCTATTTTAGTCTGATTTAATGCCTGACAGTAAATAAAAATGGTTGTAATCCTGAGGCTGCTGGTTCGAACCCAGGTTGTGTCAGGAAGGGCCAAATCCTTCATGTTTGTGGCGACCCCTGCAGAGGGTGTCTTTTTATTCACTGTATGTAAACATCTGGTCCAACCTCTATGTAGTATATTTTAAAAAAAATAAGTTTTTAAGAACCAAGTAGATTTTGTGGCTGCGTGCAAACTTCATTTAGTAGCAAACGTGGCTGAAATGGCTCTTTAAAGTTTACTTTCCCCTATTTCAGTTTCTGTAAGTTGGCAGCCTTATACAAAACCAAGTGCACATTGTAGTGATTATATTCTTTTTTTATTTACAGCTAATGTAAAAATTTAACATTTAGCAAATTTGGTTTTTAGAAAAAGAAAATCTGCAGGAAGAAAAAAAGATTGAAAACACGACAATTTGTTTCCAAACTGTTTTCTATTTTACACACACATCCAGAACAGGAAAAACTAAAAACATACTGCATGTTTAGGAACCCTGGTTCTAAAATGCAAAGATACGCATCCCACAGTGACAGCATTTGTGTAAGGGGTGAACCAGAATAAAGTTTAACATGGTTCAACAAACAGAGACGTTAAAGTTTAAGAAAAAATAAATGAATCATGAGTGGGTAAAAAGCAGAAGTTCATGTTTGAGAGAAATATGTTGAAGGAAATGACATTTCCATCCCCAACACCAACAAAACCACCATTACAGACTCAAACAGGGGAAAACAATAAGGAATGTGTTATTCAGGAAAATACAAGTACATGGTGTCTCATAACAAAGAACATTCAAGCTTTTCCCCCCACAGATATCAGCTCAATGACGTTTTTTTTTTATCTTTATGGTGGAAATTGATGGAGATTTTCAACATTTATCATCTAAAACTAATTACTCTGACACAATAATCTGTCCTCCCTGCCTCCCTGGATCCCTTCCAATTTGCATACCGACCTAATCGCTCAACCGACTATGCCATCTCCTCTGCCCTCCACACAGCTCTCACACATCTGGACACGAAGGACTCTTATGTTAGAATGCTGTTCATCGACTTCAGCTCAGCATTCAACACCATCATCCCCCAACAGCTCATCCTTAAACTGGACAGTCTGGGGCTGAACACCTCAATGTGTAACTGGCTGCTAGACTTCCTGACCGGGAGACCACAGACAGTACGGGTCGGGAGTAACACATCTAGCACCATCACATTGAACACAGGGGCCCCACAAGGATGTGTGCTGAGCCCCCTTCTATTCACCCTGCTAACACACGACTGCACACCATCGTACAGCTCCAACCACTTCATCAAGTTTGCGGACGACACAACAGTGGTGGGTCTCATCAGCAACAACGATGAGACGGACTACAGGAACGAGGTGAGCCGCCTGGCCTTGTGGTGCGGACACAACAATCTCACTCTCAACGTGGAGAAGACAAAGGAGATTGTTGTGGACTTCAGGAAGAGGGATGCCCAACATGCCCCTCTGACCATCAACAGCACCGCAGTGGAGAGAGTAGACAGCACCAAGTTCCTGGGAGTGCACGTCTCAAAGGACCTGTCCTGGAGCAGGAACACTGCATCACTGGCCAAGAAGGCTCACCAGCGTCTCTACTTTCTCCGCAAGCTGAAAAGGGCTGGAGCTTCAACCCCCATCATGTGCACCTTCTACAGAGGTGCCATAGAAAGTGTCCTGACCAGCTGCATCACTGTGTGGTTTGGTGCATGTACTGCATCCTGCCGCAAGAGCCTCCAGCGCATCGTGAGAGCAGCTGAGAAGATCGTCGGCACCTCCTTCCCCTCACTGCAGGACTTACACAGCAACCGCCTCACTCGGAAAGCCCTCTGCATGGCAGGTGATCCCACACACCCACTACACAGCCGCTTTAAGCTAGATTCATACTTGACGCGTCGCGCAGCGCGCGAGGGTGCGCGCTCCAAAAGTGACGCAATTTCACAGTCCCCGCCCCTGCGCGTTGGCCCCGCGCAGGGGATTAGCGCGTGCCGTGCACCTCTGAATTTTTGAAACTCCGCAAGCCCTGCGCGCGCGCGGTGGGCGCTACGATTTGATTGACAGGTCCTCACCGACAGCCTTCACCCTCTTCACGCCGGAGCCTGCAGCTGTTTGCGCCGCTGTGGTCGTGGAGACGGAGTCGCGACGCATGGAGGAATGTTTTGTGACACAAAATGTATTAAATTATCCTTCATTCCTGATCTGGAGTCGGACTTTTCTTTTGTTTTTTCGCCAAAAGTCACGTGATCGCTTTCTCCTCCGCTGACTCCATGCATTAAAACCGCAAATAAAGACAACAGTTCAGCACGCGAGCGGAAAGCTATTTGTTTTTGTTGTGTGATTTCAAACAGTTCTTCTTCTACGGTAGATTTCTTCTTCTACACCTTTCTTGCAACATATGCACAGGTTTTAGAGGGTACTGCCTCCTGCTGGTCCGTAAAAGAACAGCACTTTGCCATGCGCCGCCGTGCGTCAACCATAAACACAGAGGCGACACTGTAAACGCATTTCGCCGCACGGCACAGTGCACGCGCAGCGCGCACGCTCCAGCCTGCGGACCAAAGCGCGAGTCTAACTCAGCCTTTAGACTGCTGCCATCAGGGAGGAGACTGAGGAGTCTCCAGGCTCGAACCAGCAGACTGAGAGACAGCTCTGTTCATCAGGCAGTCAGAATGCTAAACACTCTGCCTGCTCTGCCTCCCCTCCCATTTGAACTGCCTTAACACAAAAAACTTTCTCACACATTACCACACAACACAAAGATTTTAACACTGGACCCTGTGTCATCAAACGGGTTATTCACTAAACTCTCGGTCATGTGCTCATTCAGTTTGCACTACTTCTCATATTTGCACTAATGTTTGTATTACATTACTGCCTATAGTCATACTACTGTTTACATTCACTGTTTACATTTATTAATACTGTTTACATTTATTACTACTGTTTACATTTATTACTACTGTTTACATTTACACTACTTTTATATCTACACTACTGCTGATACATATACAGTATTCTCTGACTAGCCTTATTTAAGGATGCCCAATGTGCCTTACTGCATATGCCACTTTGCCTCTATACCAACATCAACTACCTCATACATATACTGTGTACATTAACTCATATGCTGCTTTGCCACTCTTTGCAAATGTCAATGCTAGAACCTTCAGTTTATTTTATAGATATACTTTTTATACTTTTTATACTACTATGCAAAAACTCAGGACAGTATTACACTTTTATTATTTCATTTTATGCTTATGTTCATTAAATGTTTAGTGTTTTAGTGTTGGTGTAAATTTTCATACTTTTATACTACTATGCAAAAACTCAGGACAGTGTTACACTTTTACTATTTTATGCTTATGTTTATTAAATGTTTCAGTGTTTTAGTGTTTAAATGGTTACTGTTGCACCGAGGGACTGAGAGAAACGCAATTCCAATCCTGTGTATGTCCTGTACATATTGCAGTTCTGACAATAAAGTTGACTTTGACTTTTGACTGATAATTCTTAAAACTGTAGCTCACAAGGCTTCAACCTGCTCAACAGTTCTGTTACTAAATCAAAATAGGTTTTACAAAACCAGTACATTCTGCTATTCAATGTAATAATTGTATGATTTTTCTGCCAAAATAATAATCTTTTAAACTATAAAATAATAAAACTGCTTGATCAAACTTTCTTTCTGAACTTCTTCTCTGGCCGTTTAAAGCATTCTGAATGTGTCAAACAGGAAACACGAACATATTTATGATCATAATCCAAACACTGTTTTCTATAGAAGTGAAAAGCTGTAAAACATTGAAAGTGACACATGATCATAAGATAGGAGTTGAATTAAGTGGAAATGAATGACATTTCCTGTTGCTTCCGATGCACATGAAGAAAAAAGCAGAGACTGATGCAGCTTTAGTCACTTCAAGTGTTGCCCAAGCACAGGGCTGTCGATACTTTTCCAGGGAGTGTCAAAAACTTTCTCAGAGTGTCAGAGAAAACCTGATTACGACATGCCTGAGGCAAAGAAAACTAAATTCAGTTTTGTTGTAGAAACGAGCTGTGTATGGCACACAAGACGTATTCATTTCATAAGTTTTACTACAAAAGAAAAAAAACTGGCACAAAATAAAGCACAGAGCAGAGATAGGTCCCAGACAGCTCTTCACAATAAAAACAGATATGAGATAGCATGAATGGTGTAATAAAAACACAGAAATAAAAAGACACCACAAATATTCAGAGTGGAGGTCTAACTTACGAGGCTTCTGACCCCAAACGTAGAGCTGCAGCTTCTCAGAAGAGTAGTAAATAAAGACCAGGACCAGCATGGGACACAGGACAAAGAGCAGCTTGTGTGTTGGCTTCATGGCACCATTCAGGTCATCACCTGCAAACAACGAGTCGAGAGAGGGGAGGATTTTATTTACACACCCCCTAACAGAGGTGATCATGCTTCAGCAGCAGAACGACGAGTGATGGAACGAACAAGGTGATGTATGGGTGTGGGACGGTGTGTAAAGCAAACTGGAGTAAAATGGGAGGTAGCAGAGCGATCGGGGTGAACATGACACCTGCTGATGAGCCAGGACGATGTTCTATAAGCATCACCCTCCCTCCCTGAGGACTGCACAATGCTGCAAGCAACATCAAATCACTGTTCAACAACTTTATCTGCCTCATTTTCTGGCTTTTCCATTGGAAACTATTATGAACGTTTAAGTGAAGTTCTGCCTCAAGAGGAGTTCAAGTATCTCTGGGTTTTGTTCACGGGTGAGGGAAGAACGGAGCGACAGATTGACAAGACAGATTGGTGCAGCATCTGCAGTATTGCGGACTCTGTGCCAGTCCGTTGGGGTGAAGACCGAGCTGAGCTGTAAGGCAAAGTTCTCTGTTTACCGGTCAGTCTATATATACCCTCACCTCTGGTCATGAGCTCTGGGCAGTGACTGAAAGAATGAGATCGTGGATACAGGGGGTTGAAATGAGTGTCAGAGGGTTTTGGTCAGAAGTTATGGAGTTATGTATATACGTATTATTACATGTTCTTTCCTTTAAAACAAACAACCAAGTTGTCTCTCCAAACACTCTCTTATCCTGCCCATGGACTTTATCTGTGAAGACCAGGAGGGCCATGTGAGACTGCAGCTGGCTTCGAGAACACCCACTGAAACCTTGTCAAGTTGATAAGGACATAAAAAGGGAGCAGACAACACAGCACATTGCAGATCATTGTGACAGGGCTTCAGGTGTATACCATCAATACACATTGATGTGAACTGTTACAACATCTGTCCTTGCAAGTAAAATTGTGTCGGACTCGGAGATCAATCACCTGCCGTGTGTGAGTGTGGTTCATGTGAGCAAACATCATTTAGAGCATTTTCCTCTGACAATGAGTTTCCTCTGCAGCTGGACTCTACCGTACAGATACGGGGAGAACTTCAGTTATCAGGAGAGACTCAGAGCAGAACCACTGCTCCTCCACTGGTGTTGTAGTGCTTGAGACCGATCTTAGTCTTAAGACCGGTCTCAAGACCACTTCTTGATGGTCTCAGTCTTGACTCGGACATAGAGGACTCTGGATTTTATTTCAAGACCAGTCAAGACCACAACTGTGGAAATGTCACTAAACTGCCAGAATATTGTCCGGTTTATTTGTTTACATCTTTGTTTTGATTAGATGCTAAACTTACTGATTCAAATCCAAGTGATAACGTGACTCTTTCCTAAAGACATGTTTTTGTTTTCCCTGTCACGCCCACCCCCTATCACTCGCACGTGGTTCTGTACCATTCAGAACAAACAGACAACAGAACGTAACGTCGCAACCAGGGGTGAAAGTAAAGGCTCCAGTATAGCTCTGCGTACGTCCGTAAGTGTGTCCGTACACGCGTACTGTATGCAGACAGTTCAGCCCCACACCTCAGCGTACGTTCTCGCGTACATTCTCGCGTTTTCGCACCAAATTCTTGACGTTGTTTGAGCAGCTGCAGCGCAGAGCGTTTACCTACGGGACAAATTTAGGTCGCTGATTGGTCATTTGCTGTCACGCCTACTGAATTGGTTGATGGGTCGGGGGAAAAAAAGGCGCGAGCTTGCAGCTGCAACAGTGTTCTGTGTTTATATGTTATTAAAAAGTTCTAAAAAACTGCAGCCCACACATCAGACCAGCACACCAGGAAATATGCAGAACCTCCCGCAGCCACACTGGACCCGAGTTTAATTCACTCGTGACAAATTCGTTAATTTCTCATCATTTCAGTTAGTGCTGGACGATAATTCAATAACGATAAATATCGCGATATACTTTTATTCAATAACGATGATATGAAAATTAAGCATATTTTCGATATTTCGATAGGATTTTACAACGTTTTTCTGTTTCTGTTCGGGTTGGAGCGGCTGCTTCAACAACCCGCCCGGACAGAAAAAGCTGTGACACAAAACGTGCGTGGTGACGTCGTTGTTACGCAGCGCTCACTCCAGCAGCAGGCGTTAGCGGTAGCAGGCTAAAAGCTAAGCTAGTCTCCAAAGCGCGTTAAGTTTTCGCTTCAAAACGAGTCAAACGAGTGCTCATGACCGTCAGAATGTGACTGAACAAAGTTTCACAAGCGAAGAGAAAGAGACGACATCACTGATGAGAGGAAAGACTAATTTGTCGGTGTGGACGTAGTTCGGTTTTGTTAAACTGCAGGTCTCATCTGCAGCGAGTCCTACTCGGTTTCTTTATTTTGCAAAACGTGACAAAGTCGTTCTAACTAGCGGTGGGAACATCTAACTTGTTTAATCTGAAGAGTTTCCACTCGATATAATATGAGAGTCAGAAGATGAAGAACAATAAAGTTTGAGCCAACGTTTCCCTGAAACTACAACGTAAACAAACAGCCCCAGCAGCGCTGCATGTTTTTTAAATTCAAAATAAATTCATCAGAAGAAGAAAAAACACTGAATGAAAATGTGCAGAAAGACGAAAATAGTGTTTTAATATCTGCCCCTTGTTTAAAAAATACAAAATAACTACAAACAAACAACCTTCACTTCACCTGCACCACACCTTCCCAACAACTTTGATTTAATCATCTTTTAAAACATATAAATAGTTTTAGAAATGTTTATGGTGATATCAAGTCAACACAATCCTGTTTCCTGATTTACAACTCAGCTCCTTCAAACTAGTCCTAAATGGAGGTTTTACAAACATTTACATTCCCTTCAGGGTTTAATAACTTTAAACAAATTTTAATTGAATATTTGGGGGGTAATTTTTTTTTCAGTTTTATACATGACTTGTAAAATACTATGTTCAACCAAATCATAAAATTTTAATAATTTAAACTGATGAAATATTTGTTGGGTGACCATAGCACTTCCTACTAATAATTCTTGTAGCTCTTTAAAAACAAAACAAAAAAAACAGGGTTTGTAATAGTTTTACATGCTTTTCCCCAAACTTCAATACAACAGATTAAATATGGAACAATCATTACATTATTCAATATATTCAAAACTTTGTCATTCAAAAACTATTTTACTTTATACAGTAATGCAATTGATTTTGTTATTTTTATTCTTAAGTAATTTCCATGAGATTTCTATGTCAGCTTCTTATAAATAACAACACCCAAAAGTTTTATTTAATTAACTATGAATTTCAATGCTGTAAATTTTAAAGATGTTTAAAGTTAAAACTATTAATATTGACACAGTTGAGAATTTTATGGCAAGAAAGTTCATGCTCAATAATCCACGTACCAAATCCAATAATTCTCAGTCGGGTCATCTGGACAGTTTCTTTTTATAGAAACTGGATGGAGGATGGAGGGTGAAACGTTTCTATAAAAAAGAAAGTGTCCAGATGACCCAACTGAGAATTATTGGGTTGAAGTTTATGTTTATTTGATGGTGATTTCCATCTTTTTGGAGGCTAAATACAAATACAAGGAGAACATTAATTTATTTGTATAGTTTATAGTTTTTTTTTAGGCTTTTATATTGTTTATATCGATATCGAATTATATCGATATCGACCGAAATTAAGAACTATATCGTGATAAAAATTTTGGCCATATCGTCCAGCCCTAATTTCAGTCATTGAGTCAACAGAGGAAGACGCGATCACTGCCTTTTGGCAAAAAACAAACAAAAGAAAAGGCCAGATCAAGGATAAAGAAGGGGAATTTAATTCATTTGTGTCGCATACACAATAGTCCGGCGCCGGGCAGTTTATTGTGCGACAACGCGTTTGTGTATGCGGTCATAAAATTTGAGCTTTGCGCGTACATGCCCTGCGGGGCTACGCTTGTGCCTTTGCGTACGCACGGTGTACAGCGGCGTACGGCCGTACGCGGAGCTATACTGGGGGCTTAAGCCGGTGCAGTTCGATGCTGCGTACCACTAAAAGAGACTGCACCAGTATGCAGTACCTGGAAGAGAAGGGAGCGTCTGTCTGCTGTCAAGCCTCATTCAGAACCAGTCATGGCTGCACTTTGGGTCAGAATAGATTCTCTAACAATTAGCAATGTAAAACATGACTTAATCAGTTAATAAATAGCTTTTTTCCCCCCTCATTTCAAATTGTTTCTGAACTGTTCGTGCTCTGCTGGAGCCTCAGCTCTCGGACGTGGTGAAGTTAGTTTTACGTTGGACGTTGGACATTTAAGCTCTGTGTCTTTAGCAGTGTGTTCCTCTCGTTCGATTCGAAGCAGGCAGAAACCGTGTTTCCATCCATTTTCATTTCGAATTTTGAGCTAATTTTTTTAATCTCGCAAATATGTAAATACAAATTAATGCGAAGCAGAAGTGTTTCCATCTACTGGCTTGTAGCGCATCTACCAAGCCACGCACAGCGTCATTACGTCAGACGTCAGCGTCATTACGTCAGACGTCAGCGTCATTACGTCAGACGTCAGCACTGCGCATGTCTACAGTAAACAGGAAGTAGCGGTTGAAAACAGAACCCGGCCACACATCTCGTCAAAATGGAGAGAATATTTCAGGTACGTGTTGCTATCGGGCAAGTTGTATTTATTCTGTCATGCCAACTAGTTTTAGCGATGTTACATGTTGTCCGGAGCGGAAACAGCTGAACGTCACGTGACGTGAATGTTCGCTACGGCAGAACTGAGTCGGCAAATCTGTTTCCATCTGTCGTTTTGCGCATCTGCTCATTTTCGAAGATCCCAAAAACCACCTCAAGCGAGCGTATAAACTTTTTGGCGAAGTTGAGGAAGTAAATTCGGATTTTGCCGTTTCCATTAAGCTTTTCTGCTGCGATACTTCAAAATGCGCAGCTAGAAACCTTGATGGAAACACGGCTAGTCTGACTTCAGTCACTGTGCTCAGTCTGCCCCTCCTCCGAGACGTAATGGTTCACTTAGGGACCATCAACAAATTACCAAACCAAACACTCTTAGAAAACAAACATTTATATTTTACATCATTTGGCCCACTGATACAAAACTAATGTTAAGCTACTCTAACAGACCTGACACACAACAATTTCTGATTGTATTTTGTACCTGGATGATTGAGCATGAAATTTGATGCTTTAAAAGAAAGTTACAGTACTTTTGAAACGCAAGTGCCACCTTGTTCTTTTGGATTTTAAGTGGTGAGAAAATTCATGATTTATTACCATGCAGAAATATACTGAGAAAAGAAAGTTCATGCTCATAATCCAGGTACCAAATCCAATAATTCTCAGTCGGGTCATCTGGACTCAAAGCTCAAACAAAAGAAACTGTCAAGATGACCCGACTGAGAATGATTGGATACTGAGAAAACTTTAGTTAAGGTACATGGTGCTGCTTTGACAAATACTCTGAAAATACAGTAATTTGTTAACGGTCCCTAAGAGAACCATCGCTCCTTGAGGAGGGGACAGACTGAGAGCAGCTGACTGAAATCAGACTGCCTGCGTCGGCTCGAACAAGTAAGCCACCTGACTCCATGGAGCATGAACGTGTAATATCCATTGTAAAACTAATTTTACCACTGCAGCACACACTGGATATCCTTATATTTAAGGTTGATTTCAAAATTCAATTCAGTTTATTTATACTGTATAGCGCCAAGTCACAATCTCCATGAACCTCAAATATGGGTGTCTGTTCCATTGTTGTCTGTGAGAACAAAAAAGGTTAAATCATGATATCGGGACCAGTTTCTTTGAGGGAGGAACGTTTGTTGTCTGTGAGGTAACATTACATACAGTACAGTATTGTGAGGGAATGCAAAAGAAAAAAAATCCCCCATGTTCCCTCCGGGGCTCAGTAAAAGACAGCTGGATTGATGATAACGTTAAAACTATGTTTGTAAAGAAATTGAGGTTTTGTGGCTTGAAAATGTGCCAATAGACTGCCAGTGACAGGCTGAAAAAAACTACCATCTATCACCATAAAGCAGCAGATTAAATGCATTTATGTTTAAACAGAAGAAAATTGTAAAAGTATTTAGCAATTATCTACCTATATGTAAGAGCTAGAACCCAGCCAATATGAACATTTTAGCTATCACTGATACCTATATTGGGAGAGGAAGGCTAATACTGTAATGATAACAGATATAATGACTGATTTTTTTTTAGCTTGGTCCACCCCAAGAATCGAAGTTAACAGCTACTTTTAAACCTGTTTTAACACTTGAAGTCTTGGAACATCTTCCTAACGTGCGTTCACATTTTCTATCCTCCATATTCACCATGAAGTTATTAAAGTGTTACAAAAATACAAATTAAACAAAGAAACGCCCTTCCCTGTTCATGTCACGTATGGTAAGGTCTAATTAGTAGTGGCCTGCTAATGTTTGAACAGCTTTACAGTAGGTTGCTTAATTTGCAGAGAAGTAACTACCGTATTTCAGACAAACAATGCATTTAACTGTGCATTTAACCGATGATAAATTGTCATGGAAAAAACATATAAATTTTGTAAGAACTAAAATGTCTAAGTCCATGGCAGTACTATATAAAACGAGGGACTTACTGACAGACAAGGCTTTGTGTTTACTGTATAATACAATTGTTGTACCAAATTTAATTTATTGTATTGGTGTCTGGGGTACAGCTTGTAAAACTGCAACCAAATCTATCTTTATTTTACAAAAAAGAGCTGTACGAATTATCTCAAGAAAAGATTATTGTCATCCTTCAAGTATTTTATTTCATCAACTGAAATTACTCAAGTTTTATGATTTGGTGGACTACTTTATTCTATTACTAATGTACAGGGCTCAGAATCACAATTTACCATCGAACGTACAAGAGTATTTTGTAAAAAGGAGCAGTTGCTATAATTTAAAAGGAACTGATATTTTTGTTAAGCCAAAGTTTAGAACAAGTTTGCGGGGTAGGTCTACTTTAATGAGGGGAATTGATCTATGGAATGGTTTGAATAATGATATTAAAAATGAGGAATCATTATTTGTATTTAAGAAAAGGATAAAGAATATAATGCTGACGAGATACATTTAAGTTAGTTAATATTAGCGAAAACTATAAAGAATAATTGTGATATGTTTTGGGTTTTGTTGTATTATTTGTGATTATTGCTTGAATTGATTGTTTGAATTGATTTTGTTAAGAAGGGGCAGAATTGATAAGATTTAATTCTTCTTCTGCCGCCTTTCATTTTATAGGTATTTTATATTTTTTTCTCTTGAAATTGTATTGTTTTAATGGAAATGAAATGAATAAATAAACAAACAAACAAACTGAGGACGACAAACCTAACTTTTCATTCATTCATTCAACCTTTATTTATACAGGCTAGCCTCGTTGAGTCACGGGGACTCATTTACAAGAGGGACCTGTCTCACTCACACCAAACAACCATCCACTCTCACACTCACACCTAGGGTCAATTTAGAGTCACCAATCAGCCTAACAAGCATGTTTTTTGGTCTGTGGGAGGAAACCGGAGTACCCGGAGGAAACCCACGCATGCACGGGGAGAACATGCAAACTCCACCCAGAAAGGCCCCGGACCGGGATTTGAACCGGCAACCTTCTCGCTGAGAGGCAGCAGCTCTACCAGTTGTGCCACCGTGCTGCCCTAACGTTACTAATAATGATATATTTTAACTTTACATCATATTTATTGTCCTGGATTAAGGTGACCAGATTATGACATTAAATCTGGGGACATTCCAGCTTGGCGACAAAAAAGAAATAAAATGTTATTGAGATGAAATTAGGAATAGGGACAGGTACGTTTTCATTTTGTTTACATTTGGGGTGCACCAATAAATCGGCTGGCTGTTTTATCGGCCCCGATTTCCTTAATTTTGGGAAATTGGAAATCGGCCGATATTTACATGATTAATTGATTTTACCTAATTTAATTTGTTTGTTTTAACAACAATTGTCTGAACTTCCTTTATATTTCAGAGCACTCATGGCCAGTTAAAACAACTTTGTATTTCTTCTAAGATATTGTTTCTAGGTATGTTTTTCAATAAAATAATATTGGAAAATTGAAGGTGCATTGTGACCTTTTAACATCAGTGTCGCTTATAAAACAAAATCGTATCGGCAGAAACTATGAGTCTGTTGACTTTTTTCACCTTTATAGTTGAGCATTGTATGTCACAGTAGAAAATGGGACACTATTTAAACATTTTCTGATGATGGATCTCACTTTGTTAACATGATATAGGTCCCTCAAAATGACAGCACCAGGGGAGCAATACAAAACCTTGCACAAACACCTTGTGACATGAATGTACACAGATCTGTCAAAATGGTGGTAATTGGGTGTGCCTAGTATTTCGGACATGGCACTAATTATGAAAGGTGAGAGAACCAGGGATCTACAGCTTTCATTTAACTTGGGTAGCTGATGAATGATGCAATGCACAAAACTACTCAGAATAGTAGAATAGTGTTTAAAATATAACGTTTCCTTCTCCTAGTCTTAATTCATTTTGAGAAATATGAATTACAAAACAGGAATTAAAGCTGTTGTAGTAGTACAGCAGTGTTTGAGCAGAGCTGAGCGTAGATAGACTGTAATTCATTTGCATAATATGCAGTTTATTTTAAAAGTTCACAATCTGCATGAGGCAACCTCATGTGCTGTGCTCCATTTAAATATTCAAGTACCACCCTGTACAAGGTGTTCCTGTTAGTGTGGGGATTATCTTACATGAAACTATGCCCTTACACCAACATTACTGTAGGTTCACTGAAAGTAAAAGTTGCCTTATAGACTCAGACAGGGAGATTGTTCAGTCCATACCTGCAAACTCACAAGGGATGAAAAGGGTGACAAACCTAGTGGAGGAATTCGGAGCAGTTTTTAATAATTATTTTTCCATCTGTATAGTTTTTAACCCTCCACATTTGGGGATTTGGTTTCAGATAGTTTCTGTTTTGAAGGTGTCATCTCGCTTGGCTGTAACTATTGGAGACTGACAAGTTGGCAACTCAAAAGTGCAATAAAACATGCAGAATTTCCATCACATTTGCACTAAATTCCAAGTATTTGTGACTAAGAGACCAACAAGCTGAGGGTAATCATGTTTTGATAATCACAATCTATTCTCATGTGCATACTTTGCTAAACTTTTCTTGGATGTGCACAATTTGTTGCTGGCTATCTTTGCCCACATCATATCCACCTTGGCAGTCACCCCAACGTTAATGATTTAATCTACTTCTGTACTCTTGAAATGAAGACTGGCTGATTCAAACCAGTTTTTCATGTTTTTTTATTTATTTAGATTACATTTACAATGTTTTCTGTCAGAGCGGAGCGCTTTTGCTGGTGTATAAACACAGCTGTGGTACTATTTGGAGACGCTGGCAAAAAAATGAGGATGAGTTTTAAGACTAACAATAACTTAGTAACCACAGTACTTACATTTTTTAAGATACCAATGTGCATGTGTAAACTCTGCCACCACATGCCCAAATACATTTACTTATACAGTATAGCTATTTCCAGTAGCTATGGTAGAATATGGTAAAATACCAACCATTGACAAAGAAGAGACATCACACTTCAGAATAATTATTAATATTTTTTGTGAGGTAAGGTGGCCATAGTCACTGATAATAACAAATACACAGAACTGATGAAAGTCAATTAGAGGTCAATTAACAAAAAGTTGGCATGAATATATGTAGATCACAATGAATTGCAAAATCAAAAAAGGCGTTCAATACAGAAACAACTGGGCTTTATTTGTTACAGAAGACGTTTTGCTTCCCATCCCGGATGGGAAGCGAAACGTCTGGGACTCATAAGAGAGACCTGAGATAATGGAGCATAGGGGTGTAACAATACATAGATTTTAGGCATGTAATGAGATCTCGTTGTACGAGATCTCGCAATATTAAACTCCCGCGATATCTCTCGTTGAGAGGTAACGTTGTCTCGCGAGATGCTAATGCTAGCGCTAGCAGAGCCCCTAGCAAGTCAGCGTCACGGACAGCATGGCTTCGCCGGATGAAGTTGCTATAGAAGACGCCCCAACTACTGATGGAGGGTCCCGGTGCCGCAGACGCCTCTACATTGATGGAGGGTCCCGACGCTGCCCCGAATGTAAAGACACGCGTGTAAACACCGGTGTGACCGGTGTTGCCAGATAGAGTCCCACCCACCCAAAGCACTCTTTACCCGCAAAAGTCAGAAGGAAAATCGCGGTGAACCGCCCAATCTGGCAACACTGGTGAGTGACGGCTGCAGATTCAGCGCTGATGCGGATATTTATGTTCAATTTTTGGAAAGTCCTGCGTGAATATCTATTTTTTTTAACAAAGTTGAACGTTCTAAGGTCTAAGGAGATTCAATCAGTAAAATGAAGACATCAGTTGGGTTTGTAATACATGTTAAAACAGAATAAAAGCCTTTTTGCGGCATAAAACCGATCTTTGAAGTTTTCTTGAACTAATGTTAAAATCTCGTCTCGTTCTCGCGAGATCTGTGATTTGTCTCGTCTCGTCTCGTGAGTTTTGTGTATCGTTACACCCCTAATAGATTTACATCGCTATATCGATTAAATAATTAATGATTGAATTATATAGTGGCAAAACTAAAACATCGATTCGTATTGACATCTTTAAAATACA
>JBBPBX010065739.1:9252-19873 GCA_038048925.1 Garcialebias charrua | reverse complement strand
CACCTAATTAGCTAGTTTGATTCAAAATGGCCGACTCACCTAATTAGCTAGTTTGATTCAAAATGGCAGACTCACCTAATTAGCTAGTTTGATTCAAAATGGCCGACTCACCTAATTATCTTGTTTGATTCAAAATGGCCGACTCACCTAATTAGCTAGTTTGATTCAAAATGGCCGACTCACCTAATTAGCTAGTTTCATCCAAAATGGCCGTCTCATCTAATTAGCTTGTGTATTGAACCTGCCTTGTATATTGCCTTGTATATTGAACCAAGATGGCGCCCTGATTCAAAATGGCCGCCTCACCTAATGAGCTTGGTTGATTCAAAATGGCCGCCTCACCTAATTAGCTACTTTGATTCAAAATGGCCGACTCACCTAATTAGCTAGTTTGATTCAAAATGGCCGTCTCACCTAAGTAGCTTGTGTATTGAACCTGCCCTGTATATTGCCTTGTATATTGAACCAAGATGGCGCCCTGATTCAAAATGGCCGCCTCACCTAATGAGCTTGGTTGATTCAAAATGGCCACCTCAACTAATTATCTAATTTCATCCAAAATGGCCGCCTCATCTAATTAGCTTGTGTATTGAACCTACCTTGTATATTGCCTTGTATATTGAACCAAGATGGCGCCCTGATTCAAAATGGCCGCCTCACCTAATGAGCTTGGTTGATTCAAAATGGCCGACTCACCTAATTAGCTAGTTCTATTCAAAATGGCCGACTCACCTAACTAGCTTGTGTATTGAACCTGCCTTGTATATTGCCTTGTATATTGAACCAAAATGGCGCCCTGATTCAAAATGGCCGCCTCACCTAATGAGCTTGGTTGATTCAAAATGGCCGCCTCACCTAATTAGCTACTTTGATTCAAAATGGCCGACTCACCTAATTAGCTAGTTTGATTCAAAATGGCCGTCTCACCTAAGTAGCTTGTGTATTGAACCTGCCCTGTATATTGCCTTGTATATTGAACCAAGATGGCGCCCTGATTCAAAATGGCCGCCTCACCTAATGAGCTTGGTTGATTCAAAATGGCCACCTCAACTAATTATCTAATTTCATCCAAAATGGCCGCCTCATCTAATTAGCTTGTGTATTGAACCTACCTTGTATATTGCCTTGTATATTGAACCAAGATGGCGCCCTGATTCAAAATGGCCGCCTCACCTAATGAGCTTGGTTGATTCAAAATGGCCGACTCACCTAATTAGCTAGTTCTATTCAAAATGGCCGACTCACCTAACTAGCTTGTGTATTGAACCTGCCTTGTATATTGCCTTGTATATTGAACCAAAATGGCGCCCTATGTAACTCAGTTTCTCTGAAAAGTTAAGTCCCATTCATTTCCTATGGGAAATTTACGATTTTTGTTAGCAAAATATTTCGCGATGGTAACTCCGATTGCTTAGAAAAGTAATAGCACACATCTCGGAGTCGGGCCGGTCGTTTTGATATAACTTTTGTGGGGGTACACCTTACGGTACGAGCCGCATTAATGTTGATGGATGAATAATAAATAAAAACTAGAAAGTTCCTGGAGAAACTTCGACGGGGGCTGCCAGGCTACCGCCCGCTAGCAGCCATCCTGAATACAAATGGCTCCAAATGTTCATAGCATACATCACAGAGCTAAATTAAAGTCTTGAAATGATAGTAAAAGGTGTTTGGGTTCACTTTCAGCTAACATTACACCAAATTTCAGCTAAATAGCATTAAAAATGGCCGAATTATGGTGTTTTTTATCTTTTAGATAAGGCGGCCATCTTGGATTAAACAGTTTCTGACGATATTTCATGCATAGAACGAACAAGTCAGACAATCTGTCAGTATTGTGCTAACAAAACTGAAATTTGACGACCAGCACCGCGTGTCACGTGATCGCTTTGAATCGATCACAGCACATAAACAGACGCCATGAACGTAGCGTCACCTTATCACAAATGTAGATTCTTTTTCAACTCATAAGACGCTTAAATGCACCCCAAAAATTCTGTAAACGTATCGTTTCACATCCGAACAGTTATACCAAGCTGCGCCCAGTAAAAATAGCTCAATAAATGTCGCCCACACGGACTTTTCCCGTATTTAGCAACACGTCAGAGCTAATGGACCGAGTCGGAACGTCGATCCGACAGCTTCAAACACTATTATTCCTGCTTAAAATGTAACGAAACTTTCAGGTTACCTCAATACGGCAAAATGAAAGAAAAGTAACGAGGCTATTTTTAAAAGTAAGGAGTAGAAAGTACCAATAATTGCGTGAAAATGTAAGAAGTAGAAGTATAAATTAGGCTGAAAAATAATTACTTCACTAAAGTATAGATAACTAAATTTGCATTTAAGTAAAGCAACGAAGTATTTATACTTAGTTACTTGACACCTCTGGTTATAATAACCAGACATGTCATCTTCTTTCTTAGAAAAGTATACATTTCTTTTCTCGTCTCTCTCTCTCTCTCTCTCTCTCTCTCTCTCTCTCTCTCTCTCTCTCTCTCTCTCTCTCTCTCTCTCTCTTTTCTCTTTTCTCTTTTCTCTTTTCTGCAACTTGCATCCATAATTCTGTATGGGGGTAGCCTTCATTATTCATTTTGTTAGGTTTATCTTTGGTCTTTGTCTTTATTTTAGTTTGAAGTTCTCTTAGGTTTTTTTTTATTTTTATCTCTCATCTATATTATATTATATAATTATATATTATACTATATTAAATCTCTTATCTCTCTTATCTCTTATAGTTAATCTACCATCAAAGTCGTGTTCTTTTATCCATAGGGGTAGGTGTTGTACGCTTGCAGGGTCTGTTTTTTATTTTTATTTTTTATTATTATCTTCATTATCTATTACACGTTAAACTGTCTACGCATTTTTGAGCATTTTGCTTTGTCCCTTACCCATTTTGAACTAGATTTGGATCCAGTAGGGGGTTTCACATAGGGTGACTAATACTGGATTTGTTAAGTAACAGGACAGTGATAAAAGATCCTTATGGCAAGAATCACTTCAACTCAAATGAGTGGATTCTTCTTAGCCTCTGACACCAAAAGGTTTCACTGTTTGTTTCCTGTTATTTTGGTATGAAACAAAAGAACCAAGCGGTACTTTTATTTCCTTTTCACACTCACAAACACATGCATACATTTTTAGCGCTTCTTTTTATTCCTATTTATCTTAAAGTAGAGGGCTCCGCCGCCCTACACAGAGTTTAATTGACTGTTTTTTTAGTTGTTCATCTAAATCAAAGGAGTCTGCCCTCCTGCGGAGTTTAACTACTTCTTTTTACCTGATAGAGTCTAGAATTGTCAGGGTTTGTTTTATTCCTATTTATCTTAAAGTAGAGGGCTCCGTCGCCCTACACAGAATTTAATTGACTGTTTTTAGTTGTTTATCTAAGTCAACGGAGTCTGCCCTCCTACGGAATTTAACTACTTATTTTTACCTGATCAGGGTTTGTTTTACTCAGCTTTCACACTTCACTCATTTTAAAATAAAACGATACTCACTCCACTCTGTGTCACGTCTCTCCTGGACTCCGTCAACCGTCGGACCCCAGTCAGTGAGGAGGACTCCAGTCCCGGAAAGGGTATCAATACTGTGGCCACAGATTTTGCCTGTAACCTACTCACCCACTGGGATCGTCAGGTATCTTGGAATCCGGCTCGAAGGACCAATTTAATGTCAGGTTTAAACCCCAAACATTATTAAAACACCACACTGTAAAACAGAGAAGACACAAGAGATGAGTACCTTTTTCTTGCAAGGAGAGCGGCTAACCCACTCTGTTTATTTTCTGCTCTCCTTTGCCTTTTATTGAGTTTAGGAATGCCCTGGTTACATTTGTCTCACCGCTAAAGGAGGGGGGAAAAACCGGTTGAGACTGATTCACAAATAGGTACACGTCAACACATAGCTATATGTCAACATATAGGTACACGTCAACATGTTGAACAACATTCTTCCAGATGTAGTGGAAAACAACTGCACTATTTCCACAGCCAGTTTGCTCCAGGGTATGTTGCCGGTCGAACAGGTTTCCTGCACACAAACTAATCACAGGCATTAGTGAAAATAAGAACACATGTTGTCTACTTTTAAGAGGGATTAGTTTAAACAATATAAGGAAACCTGGTGGTGGAATAGTGAAGTGCAGGACGCCATTCAAAGAAAGAGATTAGCCAAGAAGAAATATGACAGTGAGAGGACTGAAGAGAGGAGACAGGAATATAAGGAGATGGGACATAGAGCAAAGAGGGAAGTAGCTAAGGCAAAGCAGAGGGCGTACAATGAGTTGTATGGGAGACTGGACACTAAAGAGGGCGAGAAGGACTTGTACCGATTGGCAAGACAGAGGGATCAGGCTGGAAAGGATGTGCAGCAGGTTAGGCTTATTAAAGATGGGAATGGGAATGTTCTAACAAGTGAGGAGTGTGTGATGGGAAGATGGAAGGATTACTTTGAGGAGCTAATGAATGAAGAGAATGAAAGAGAAAGAAGAGTGGAGGTAATAGAAACTGTGGACCAGGAAGTGGGAAAGATTAGTGAGGGTGAAGTCCGGAAAGCTCTGAAAAGAATGAAGAAGGGGAAGGCAGTAGGACCTGATGACATACCAGTGGAGGTTTGGAAATGTCTCGGAGAGATGGCAGTGAGGTTTTTGACTCAAATATTTAATGGAATATTTGAGGGTGAGAAAATGCCTGAGGAATGGAGAAGAAGTGTGCTGGTTCCCATTTTTAAGAACAAGGGTGATGTACAGAGTTGTAGCAACTACAGGGGAATTAAGTTGATGAGCCACACAATGAAGATCTGGGAGAGAGTTGTGGAAGCAAGACTTAGACAAGATGTAACTATCTGTGAGCAGCAGTATGGTTTCATGCCAAGAAAGAGCACCACAGATGCCATCTTTGCTTTGAGGATGTTGATAGAGAAGTACAGAGAGGGTCAGAAAGAACTCCATTGTGTGTTTGTGGATTTAGAAAAAGCATATGACAGGGTACCAAGAGAAGAGGTGTGGTATTGCATGAGGAAATCTGGAGTGGCAGAAAAGTATGTTAGACTGGTACAGGACATGTATGAGGACAGCAGGACAGTGGTGAGATGTGCTGTGGGTGTGACAGATACCTTCAAGGTGGAGGTGGGATTGCATCAAGGATCGGCTCTGAGCCCCTTCTTGTTTGCTCTGGTGATGGACCGACTAACAGATGAGGTCAGGCAGGAATCCCCATGGACTATGATGTTTGCAGATGACATTGTGATCTGTGGTGAGAACAGGGAACAAGTGGAAGAGAACTTGGAGAGGTGGAGGTATGCTCTTGAAAGAAGAGGAATGAAAGTCAGTCGTAGTAAGACAGAGTACATGTGTGTGAATGAGAGGGAGGCCAGTGGAACAGTGAGGCTACAAGGAGCAGAGGTCACAAAGGTGCAGGACTTCAAGTACTTGGGGTCCACTGTACAGGAAAATGGGGAATGTGGTAAAGAGGTGAAAAAGAGAGTCCAGGCAGGATGGAGTGGATGGAGAAAAGTTTCAGGAGTGATTTGTGACAAAAAGGTGTCAGCAAAGGTCAAAGGAAAAGTTTACAAGACAGTGGTGAGACCAGCTATGTTGTATGGTCTGGAGACAGTGGCATTGACAAAAAGACAGGAGAAAGAACTGGAAGTGGCAGAAATGAAGATGCTGAGGTTCTCCTTAGGAGTGACAAGGATGGATAAGATCAGGAATGAGATCATCAGAGGTACAGCACATGTTAAACAACTGGGAGATAAAGTTAGGGAGGCCAGACTGAGATGGTTTGGACATGTCCAGAGGAGGGACAGTGGGTATATTGGTAGAAGGATGTTAGAAATGCAGCTGCCAGGAAAAAGACAAAGAGGGAGACCAAAGAGGAGATATATGGATGCAGTTAGAGAGGACATGGAGGTAGTTGGAGTGAGGACAGAGGATGCAGAG
This sequence comes from Garcialebias charrua, assembly GCA_038048925.1. Lineage (NCBI taxonomy): Eukaryota > Metazoa > Chordata > Actinopteri > Cyprinodontiformes > Rivulidae > Garcialebias > Garcialebias charrua. The sequence goes on along the minus strand of JBBPBX010065739.1, from coordinate 13,929 downwards.
GACAGAGTGAGGTGGAGGAGGATGACTCGCTGTGGCGACCCCTGAAAAGGGAAAAGCCGAAAGAAGAAGAAGAAGAAGTGTCTGCGTAGACTGTGCTCTCGCTCTCTGTATTGTGTTTACCACATTATTGGGTAGGTCGGAAGCCATTAACCGGTCCCTTTCAGCAGCCAGGCCCATAGTTAACACAGTTCTGGACGTGGATGCAGGATCTGCCCATGGGCCAGCGTCAGTAGTTCCCTGTGGGGGGAGGGAGGGGTAGTTGCCAAGGCATTCCTGCCAGAAGAGAGATTATTTCTGCAAACCATGCTTACTGTGTCCACCTGGGGGCTATTAATATTAGGGAGAGAGCTCTCCTGCGTACACGTTCCACCGTCGCCTGGATTAGGGGGACTGGGAGAAACACGTAATACCGCCTCCTTTCTGGCCAGCTGTACGTCAAGGTATCCATACCCAATGGGGGTTCGCGTCCCATATCGAGTGGTACAAAGCACAGTGACTGTTGTTGCTGCAAGCAAACAGATTGTTACATGCCCTAGGCATATAATTTATTTTAGTCAGGACACAATATTGTTTAGAGGTTTTGAGCAGAGGCATGAGCTGTTTAGAGGCTGTAGGAGCCTAATTGACTACAGCTGGTGCTCATTAACCTGCTGCAGGTGGAGGTAGTTGCTCTCTCTCCATATTAGGTCCAAGCCACACAGCAGAGAGGAGTTGAAGCAAGCAGAGGAGATCCATGCTGCATGAGGAGATCCATGCTACATGAGGAGCTGAGGTCCCAGCAGCCCCAGAACCAGAACCAGATACAGATGAAGGAGCAGCTGATCCAAGCAGCTGCAGCAGTCTGGGAAGGAGCAGTCTGAAGGAGTATCGGGCCTGATGAAGAAACAACAGACCTGATGCAGGAGAAGCTGAACAGAGGTCTGCAGCAGCAGCAGCAGCAGTGAGTGAGAGATGAAGCCGATGTTGAGAGATGACGCCGATGTTGAGAGATGAAGCCGATGTTGAGACATGAAGCCAATGTTGAGAGATGAAGCCGATGTTGAGAGATGAAGCCGATGTTGAGAGATGAAGTTGATGTTGAAGATGAAGCCGATGTTGAGAGATGAAGCCGATGTTGAGAGATGAAGCGGATGTTGTAAACCTTGAGATGAAGCCGACGTGAGATGAAGTCGTGAGACCTGCTGTCGTGCTGTGAGAAGCTGGAGCTGATGACCTGCTGTAGTGTTGCAAGAAGAGGAAACTGATGACCTGCTGTCGTGTTGTGGGAGACTGGAGTGAGACATGCTGTCGTGAGAACCTGGGTGCTGAGGACCGGAGCTGTGAGTGACCTGCTGGACTTGAAGTTTTTTTTCTTATTAATCGTCCAGAAGCTGGATTGGAGAGGTCCAACATTTTCTTTAGAACTTCTTGCTTTTGAGGACACAGAGAGCCTAAAATAAACACTTTATTTTTACTATCTTCTCTGTGTCTCGTGTCACTGTATGGTACGTGTCTATGGGTCATAACACAGATCTACGTCTGCCCTTCCGTATCGTGCCCAGATCTGGTCCACGATGCGAGGGCTCAGGCGCCATTCTGAGGGGAGGGGGGACTCCCATCGATAGTACGTCTGCCCCGTGGTTTAGCTCCCCTGGCACGTGAGTTGCTCTCAGTGACAGGATCCGGGAGTTGCACCATGTGAGCAGTTTCTGCATCAGCATCAGAAGGGGTTGGGAGCATGTCCCACCCTCTCTGTTGATGTAGGCCACAGTACACCTGTTGTCTGATTTTATCAGGACGTGCTGGTGGGTGATCAGGCCCTTCCTGCAAAATTGTTTCAGTGAGAGAAACACTGCTGACAGGTCCAGGAAGTTTATGTGTAGCCGGGCTTCCTGCTGAGTCCATACCCCACGGGCATACTGGCCTCTGCAGAGCCGTCCATCCTGTTTTGGACGCGTCTGTCTCCACCAGGACTCGGGAAAGTACCCTCCCCAATGGGACTCCCACGCTGAACACAGTAGGGTCCTTCCATGACTGTGGGGCTGCTAGACATTCTGAGTTGACTGTCATGTCCCTCGCTCGATGAGGGAGGGCGAGTTCCAGCTGCTTGTTTACCCATATCTGCAAGGGCCTCATCTGTAATAAGACCAGAGGAACGCAAGCGATTCCTGCTGCAAATAGACCAAACAAGCGTTGGCAAAGTTTGAGAGACATATTCTTGCCCAGTTGAAATCGTGCTAAGTAAAGCTGTAGGGTTACCACCCATGCCTCTGAGAACCTTGCCCTGTACAGAATGGAGTTCAGCTGTACTCCCAGAAATATGGTAATCTGAGATGGAGACAGATTGCTCTTATCCAGGTTTATAACAAAACCTAGTGCTCTCAGGTGAGTCATCACCATGTCTGTGTGTACTTTTGCCTGGACTTTGCTGTCTCCGAGCACCAATAAGTCGTCGAGATAATTCAAAACCCTGACGCCCTGGCACCCATGAGGGACCAGGCTTCCAGGCATTTTGTGAATGTCCGGGGTACGGTTTTTAAGCCAAAAGGTAAGGCCAGAAACTCGAACGTGGTGCTCTCGAAGACAAAACGTAGGTACTTCCTATGCGTGCGTTGGACACTAATGTGGAAAAAGGCATCCTTTAGGTCCACGCTGCAAAAGTAATCTCTCGGGCGTACCGAGTAGATCACCTGTTTCAGGGTCAACATGATGAACTTGAACGTACGTATCCTCTTGTTCAAACCTCTCAGATCCAAAATCGGCCTGATACCGCCCCCTCTCTTTGGAATGAGGAAGTACTTGCTGAAGTACCCTCTGTTTACCTCATGAGGAAGAACTACTCTGATTGCTCCTTTCTGCAACATGGAGCAAATTTCCTCCCCCAGGACATGAGCGCGAGAAGGTGTAATGCCTAAGTTCACTACACCCAGAAAGAGTGGAGGTCATTTGAAATTTTTGATTTTGTAGCCCTGGGTTATGGTTGACATGACCCAGTGACCTGGTTTGCAGGCCTCCCATACAGCAGCGTGTGCTGTCAGCCTACAGGGTATGTTACTTTGTGTGTGAGGGAGAGGGCAGCAAGAGAGCAACCTCCTCCTACCCGCTCCGCAGCGGGCTTATTTGTCCCACCGCTGGGGTCAGAGAGTCTGTCTGGGGCAGACAGGTCTCCATCTCCTAGCAGGGGCTCATTGTGTCTCCTGAGAGACTGTGTCTTATCAGAGCAGAGGAAGCCAGGTGTGTGGGTCGGTCCTCTTTTCTCCTTATTGACACGTTTTGCATAAAAATGTGTTGTGTTTTCCCTCCTAATGCTAAGAAGGGAACCAGAACGTTTTGTTTTTTCTGAGACTTTATTTTTGTGTTAAAACAACACTTTTTCTTTATTACACAAACATTTGAGTGAATTTTTGTGTTTCCACGTTCTGAACCAGTTAATCGTGGCTTTTTTAGCACATGAGCTAGCATTAAAATTTAGGTCTTCCGCTTTTCCCCATGGGTGGAAGTGCCTAAATGGTGGCGAAGCAGTCTCTGCTCAGGCTGACTTCTGCTTTCTGTCACGGTTCGCCAAGGAGGATCGAGGTGGACCCGCCTGCCGTGGCACGAACCTGTTCTTGGACCAGGGCTGACCCGCTTGAGAGGGCCCTGAGGTGGGCTTTGACCGCTGCTTCCTCTCAAGGTTCGGTCTCTTCTGGGCTGGTCAACGGGTGGCTGAGTGGTGTCACTGCTGTGAGGTTCTGTGCCTGCTGTATTCTCTGGGTTGCACAAAATGTTTTCTGGGCATCCCCTCTCTCAGGGTTTCCTCTTGTTTCCTCCGCTGATCCAGCCTGCTCTGGATCCGCTCCAGTGTCCCACCAAACAGGCCTGTGGGCTGGATTGGATGGTGGAGGAATGGTGCACGCTGGCCCTCTGGAAGGTCAGTGAGGGTCAACCATAAGTGACGCTGGGTGATCACCGTCTCAGCCATACCTTTTCCCTGAGTGATGGCTGCAGGTTACATGAGGTGCAGGACAAATTCTGTTGCTTTGTGGGCCTCCTCCAGAACCTCAGCCATCTTCTTTCTGTTGGAGGCCTGTTGTAGCTCCAGCAGCTTCTTAACCAGATAGGCTTGCATCATTGCAGAGACGTTCATGGCATGCACAGCGAGGCCTTGTGCTCTGTAGCTATTCTCTAACTATAAGGCTGACACACGACAGGCTTTGCTGGGCAGAGTGGGTTTGGAGCTCAACGTCCTGGGGGCTAAATGAGCCGCCAAAGTCTCCTCCATCTGAGGAATGTGGGCCATGCCCGCTGCTTCCATGCCATCCACGTCCAAGAACGCTGAGAGAGCTAGAGTCAAGGGTGCCCTGGAATCAGCCCAAGTACGCGTCAGCTCTGTCTGGAAGTTGGGAAAGATAGGCATCCTATGCTTAATGGCCGACTGCTGCCTGGCATAAAAGAAGTTCCCCGTCAGCCTCGTTACTTGTTGTCGGGGGGGGGTCTCTGGCCAAGTTATCCTTAAAGCGTCCGCGGCTCTGCGGCACAGCTTGAACAGAGTAGGGGTGGACGTGTCTGTCTCTGGTTGACCTACCGCTGGGCTTTGGGAGAAGTCCTCGTCTTCTCCTTCCTCCTCGTTGTCCACGATCATCATCAGTAATCTCGCCCGAGGCCATTAGCGAGAGCTTGTTGGCTTGCATCAAGTCCCTAGTGTCGAACTCTGCTGTG
>JBBPBX010065737.1:0-12771 GCA_038048925.1 Garcialebias charrua | reverse complement strand
TGACTGAATATTGTTGGATTTTTACGTGGATAACCACTTTAGTATGGCTGCTTCAGAGGAGTTGACGGGGGAGAGGGCGGGCCCGAGAAACCATCTTATCACCAGCAAACTGTTTTTTTTTTATTTTGTTTGTTTGTTTGTTTTTTTCCCACTATGGGAGTGTGCTGCTTGGGTTTTTTTAATAGTATTTTATTTATTTATTTGTTTTTTCCTACAATGAGAGTGTGCTGTTTGTGGGACTCCGTTTGTTTGTGGCTCCTTAGACTGATGAAGTCCTTTGGATGAAGGACAAAATCCATCCATCCATCCATCGAAGGACAAAATGTCTCAGCAAAAAAAGAAACTGTCCAGATGACCTGACAGAACATTGTTGTTCCTGTTCATTTCGCTTGACGCTCCAGTACAGGATGGGAGGCAGCTATGGGTTTGACAGCCTTTTAATCAGCACTGTTGCGTTGTGGATCCCTTATTGATCAGGTTAACACCAAACATAAACAGAATGGTAAAAACATATAGTAGCTTTAGTTACACATATTTACCTGATGGCTTCCACAGATTTCAGACACGTTGACGTCTCTGGGCCACATGTTCAAATACACTCGTGCACAACAACTTGTTGGTATTTTGATTGTTTTGTTTCATTTATATACATTTACGTATGTTTCATGCTCAACATTACCTCAACATCTGTCTTTTGTCAACCAGGGAGAAACTGAAGCAGCCAGGTGCATCACATTACATTGGGACATATCAACTAATATTTGTATGCAATGTTTTGAAGCTGAATCTTACTCTAAACATGTCTGTAACTCTAAATTAAGATTTAGAGAACATTTAAGTACAATCTGAATGAGTGGACCAGGCCTCATTAGCCGTGTTTCCATCAAGGTTTCTAGGTGCGCATTTTGAAGTATCGCAGCAGAAAAGCTTAATGGAAACGGCAAAATCCGTATTTACTTTCTCAAGTTCGCCAAAAAGTTTATACGCTCGCTTGAGGTGGTTTTTGGGATCTGCGAAAATGAGCAGATGCGCAAAACGACAGATGGAAACACATTTGCCGACTCGTGCTGCCGTAGCGAACATTCACGTCACGTGACTGATCAGCTGTTTCCGCTCCGGACAACATGTAACATCGCTAAAACTAGTTGGCATGACAGAATAAATACAACTCGCCCGATAGCAACACGTACCTGAAATATTCTCTCCATTTTGATGAGATGTGTGGCCGGGTTCTGTTTTCAACTGCTACTTCCTGTTTACTGTAGACATGCGCAGTGCTGACGTCTGACGTAATGACGCTGACGTCTGACGTAATGACGCTGTGCGCGGCTTGGAAGAAGCGCTTCAAGCCAGCAGATGGAAACACTTCTGATCTGCATTAATTTGTATTTACATATTTGCGAGGTAGCTCAAAATTCGAAATGAAAATGGATGGAAACACAGCTATTGATCACTTGTGGGAAATTCAGACCTGGCTTAGTGTTGAAACTTGTAATGGTGTGTTTCTGCTGCTGGTTTGTTTCCTGGCACAAACAAACTTTAAATCTTCTAGTCTACTTTTGCTCCCAGTACAAGCCGAGAGTGAAAAGTCTTGTGGGGTTCGAGACAACTATGCAAACTGAAAGTTCAGTGCTGTGGCACATTTAGGTTTCCAAGCGTTGAGCGCTGTGTTTGCTCACATAATGCTTTTTAATTAGAGGTTGGAAGATGGTACATAAAGTTATTTGCTTGATGTTGTAGTCGACAGTTAAAAAAAAACAGCGGAGATTAAAGAGTGAGAGTAAGACAAAGGTAGAGAGGATGAAAGAGAATGTGTCGTGGGAGGAGAGATAAAGGTGGAGGGAAGGTGTAAGGGCTGGATGGAGTAGACAGTGTGAAGAGGGGAAGAATGGAGGGTGCTGATCCTATCTCCCCCCAGAGGAGAATGGGGGCTGATTGATGGCAGTGGGGTTGCTCTGCAAGATGGTAGGTGGGTGGATTCTCCTCGACAGAGAGAATAGAAGAGGTGAGATAATGGCCGATAGAGGCTGAGGGAAATAAAGGGAGAGAATGGACACACTGACAGAGGTGGTGCAGCGGTAGGAGGAGCTCACCTGTCTGCTGAGAGTTTTAGCGATGGTAGGCAGAGAACGAAAGGGAGGGCTGGTGGAGGAGAGGGAAACATCCCATTGTCCTGGCAGACAGTGAGCTTGGCAGGACGGGAGTGTTCAAATCCCTCAGGCCTTTTAACTCCACCCTGTTGACAGCTGGCTGCCTGCTACAGCACAATGCTTACCCTGACACACAAACGTGCACATCCAAAGAGCACAAAAATACCACAACAAAGCAACATGCAAGCAGGTAAAAAAAAAAACTTGAACAGTTTACTGCAGCAGAGGAGAGTACACAGTTATACTACATGCAGTATGTGGTAATGTTTTTATAGGCCTTCTTCAGTGATATTCGGGGAGATCACTATGAAATGTTTCAATGTTTTTATTATTATTATTATTTATTTTCCCAGCTTATTCTTACACATTGTTTTTTTTATCTGTAGACTTGCCTTTAATTCTGCCACAATATAAAAACTTAAGTGATGTGAAGCCTCTTGAATAAACATATCATAAATAGATGTGATTGGATAGGATTATCATTTTCTTGTAGATGATGGTGGTGGGGTTGAGCTACCAGAGGAGTGATAGAAACACTGAAAGTGCCTAGAGGATATATTAATAGATGGGAAAGTTCCTAAAATATATTAATGCTTATTTTATTTTTTTGTTTGTTCCAGTAAAATAAATAGAGTATGTTTCCACGCAAGGGCAAAATAAAAGAGTAGATGAATTGTTGCATTGTGTACTGGCACAAACAAAAAGTACTGTTGGGAGTATATTGTCTAATCTAAAGTAATTTTGATTGAAACATTTGATTGATTAATTATGGGAAATACCTGACTATGTTTGACAAAAGTGTGAAAGAAATGAAATCTCAAACTTTTTTTAGATAATAATTTACAGAAATAGTAAAGATCATGTGTACCGTAATTTCCACCGCAAACGTTGATCCACCCTATGAGTCGCATCAGTCCAAATATGTTTAATAAAGTAGAAAAATCCATTAATATGTCACTTTGCCATATACGTAGTATCTATTATGCGTCACTGCTGACACGTCGCGTTTGTTACGCATCGCCGTTGACAACCCGGAAATATGGGCCGGTGTTGTGCCAAAACTCGATTGGCTGCCAAATGGCAGCCACTGGGGCATGCACGGGAGGACTTTAAAGGATCAGTATGTAACTTATGTTTTAAACATATTTCTTCACTCTGCCACTATTTAGATTGATGTTTGACAGGTAATCTCTGAAAAAAAACTATAGGCCTCTGGCGTCTCCCGGTGGTAATAAAAGCATTTATAAAAACCAAAGCGCCCCGCGGTTAACCAGCCAATAAAAACAGAGTTTATAACCAGCCAATAAAAACAGAGTTTATAACCAGCCAATAAAAACAGAGCTTCTAATTTCTCATGCTCCTAACCCACGCCACCCCCAACCCACGCCCCCGTCTGCGAGCCCGCAGCGCAGGTTCTCGTTGAAATAATTGCAAAGCGATGCCAAACTGTTTTTTATGTGACACAAATGTATTAAATCCCCCTTCTTCATCCCTGCTCTGGACTTTTCTTTTGTTTTTTTGCCAAAAGTCAAGTGATCGCTTCTTCCTCCGCTCAGTCATTCAGGAAATGAATGAATTTGTCACGAGCGAAATAAGATCGGGTTCAACGTGGCTGCCGAGGCTCTGCAGATTTGCTGGTGTTCTGGTGTGCTGGACCCTGTTTTTATTTTATTTTTTAGAACGTTTTATTAACATATAAACACAGAAATTCGGAGCAGCTGCGAGAAGACATGAGTGGAGGCGGAGTTAAGGAAGCTGAGCTGATTTACAGCGAGAGTGACGGGGAACAGAGCCATATACAGTATGGCTCTGAGGAGGAGGGAGCAGAATGCTTTTCCCTGTTGAAAATTTTTCTAAGTGCCACCGTATTCCAGAAACTGCAGAATGCAGCTTTAACATGAATTTAACAAGATTAACACAGAAAAAATTATTAGTTTGCTCAAAATTATAGAAAAGGTGTGTCTCAGTCTAACTTTTGCTTAATAAATGCACTTTGACAATCAAATCATTTGCATTTCAAAACCCAATTCATTGAAGAGGGCACACGAAGAGGGACAAGCTGTTGTTCATTTCTTTGAAATTTAACAAGATAAACACCTAAAAACAATTATTTGTTTGCTCAACTTTATAGTAAAGGTGTGTTTCAGTCTAATGTTGCCTTAATAAAAGGACTTTAACAGTCAAATCAGCTGTATTTCAAAAGTATTCACTTCCTCTGTGCTCATCAGAAAAGAGGAACGCTGCTCGTTTCTTTGACATTTATCAAGAAAATCCCCTAAAACAATTAAAGGTGTGTCTCAGTTGAACTTTTACTTAATAAATGCACTTTAATGGTCAAATTAGCTGCATTTTGCCAGAGCGGTGCAGCGAAATGAAGCTGGTTTGACGGTTACCCCAAACAGCGAGCAGAACGAAGGTGGGAGGTTATGGCAAGCCGATTGTGCCATTAATAGCTGATGGAGATTCTCAGTCATCCAGGACATGGTAAATTCAAAAAGGTTTAAGACAAAAACATTAAAGTATAAAGTATAATAAAAGTCCAGTTGTTTTTTTAGTTTAGTTTTTTGTTTTGAACTTTTTGAATTTGTCATTATAGCCACTTGTACCTATTACATGATACAACAGCCTGTCTCACTACTCTGCTGCCATCTAGTGGCTGAAAATGTAGTGTTCAATATTTTTTTCTGTCAGAATGAATGTAAACAGTCATATCTCAGCCAAAAATTGGTTTATAAATATGGGAGTAAATTCATAAATACATCGCTTCTGCCTATAAGTTGCAAGGCATGTAAATTATGCAAAAACATGACTTATATGGCGAAAAATATGGTACATTATTTCCTCAGACACTTTAGTAAAATAATGACCAAGTGCAAACTTTCAATGTCTTAAATTTAATCACTAATCAGTAATAAATTAATCAGTAATATAATTATTATTTTTCTCACTTGGCTCTCGTCAGAGGCAGACGCGTCTCCTTTCCTCTCCCGTCTTCCCCCACCCCCTGCTGCTGGCAGCTCCACAGAAATGCACTTCGAACGCAAATTAAGATGGATTGGAGGCTTGGGCATTCGATTCTACAAAGAAGATCCCCACAGAAGAAGGCACAGGGGAGCCTTTCCACCCGCACAGAGTGACGGAGGAACGCCATGGATTCCGTGATGGTTTCCGTGGATTTCTGGGAATGCTCTGGGAGGTGATTAATCTTGGATTATATTGAGTATGATGGCTGCGCTTTACTTTTTGGCGTTTGTGGAGCACTGGTCTATCGCAAAAGAGGGGGACTTCAGCAGGACTTATGACTGAAGCACCCGACGTCTGGTCTGCGCTATGACCTCGAACAAGCAGCTGTGTGCGAGCCTATCCGGGAGGTGTACAGAATCACCCTTGGTCTTGTGGACTCTGTTCGCTGTCAAACATCAGAACTCAGCTGTGTGAGAGCTCTTTCTGAGGGGGAGCTGGTCACCCTTGGTTTTTAGGACTCGGGTCGCTGTGGTTTTACATCTGAGGTCGGAGCTGGATCAGTGGAAAAAGTCCCGAATTGGATATTTGGACAGAATTGCCCTCACAGACTGAAGGCTGCAAAAAAATTACAGTGTCTGCCTGATGTGAAAATATTTTGTGAATTCTTATCTGACTCCCTTGGAAACAGCCTTGGACAAGCTGGATATCTAAATTCTCCTGAATTGCTTACTGTGGAAAACACAGCTGTCTCTGTCTTGTCTGCTTACCCCCCCCCCCCCCCGGAGAACTTTTCTATGACCGTTAACGGAGTCCCGGAATGTGTCATGGACAGAAACCTCCCTGCCTCGGTCCATCTCTCTCAACATGCAATATGTTACTGTAACTAAATGTGCTTAAGATATGGTTTTTACTGGATCATGCGGTGTCTTGCAGACAAAACGTGATTCATTTTTTTTAATATCAACGCTGTAAAACCCTCATGGTTTCTTACCCTATTTTTCCCACCTTTGACCTTCATCTGGTGACGGATGAGAGCGGCCGCGCTAATGAACATGTCATGTGTTTTGATAAGCAGCAGCTTTTTGCACTCAACTCTCTCCTGGATGACTGTAATTACATATTTACGCTGTATCGGTGGAAATTGATGCAATGTTAATAAACCTATCTTGTATCTTGTAAATTATGGTTTTACATTTTCCTAACCAAAATGAAGAAATCTAAAATCATTCTGTCATATTTGTCATTTAAACAAATTTGGACATGAAAACATGTATCATAGCAGCCTAAATAGAAAGTTACTCATTGATCATATGTATTTACCTTTGTCATGTAGTAGGTAAAATACATTAGTCAATATTTCCATTTACCGTAGGTTTGCCTCTTATGGCTTTTATTCATGTCTTAGTTTTATCAAAAGGACATAATACAATGTTTGTTCTAGGTATTTGATCTAAATAATAAGTGTGTTCAAACTTCTTCTTTTTTTGTCTTAAAGCAAATTTTATTCCATGTGTATTTATACAACTACCTTTCATCACTTAATTATGTCACAGCCTGTAGTGGTTAAAATGTTTCAGTATGAAATGGGACACCTTTTCAAGAAGCCTACATGCCATCATTGTAAATATTCTACCCTTAATATACGCAGATGCAACATCAGTGGTGTCAAAAGTATTCACATTCATTACTCAAGTAGAAGTATAGATACTGGGATTTAAAAATACTTCTGTAGAAGTAGAAGTATCAACTCTAGCTTTTTACTCAAGTAAAAGTAAAAAAGTACTGGTTTCAAAAACTACTTAAAAGTATAAAAGTAAAAGTAGCGTAAGAAAAAGCAACAAAAAAAAAACAAATGCTTAGGCCGCACCACACATACTATTGTATAAAACCCCACCTCCCCCACAAAAATCATTTTTTTAGACTAGATTATATTATATTGTTAATGTTGAAAAACTAGGGGTGCACTAAGCTACCTGTCTTAACTGCATATATGCCCATTGAAAATAGACACATTTAAATGCAAATTTAAATATATTAAAATAACCATATAGGGGTATTATTGAGCATTACCATATGTTTCATGGAGCTGAAAATATGACTAATTGCAAAAAGTCAAACTTCAAAACATGTCATCAATTACTTTTATTGATGCATCTACATTTAACTTTCAGCCAAACATGGAACGTTCAAGAGTTACCAATAGGCTTGGTTCAGCCGCAAAAGCAGCTGGTTTTCAAAGTTCTTTGAGCCAATGCATGCTCTTCTTGGACTGAAGATCAGCCCAGCAACACTAAACAGTCTTTCACAGGCTGCTGAGGCTGGAAGTGCTGTATTCAGCTTAAGTGATAGATGGCACACAGCTGGGAAGGACTTTGCTGATGTGACTTTCGGCTTGACAGTCCAAGTGGCTTCTGATATAGTCAATATAATATATAGTCAGGAATAAGCTAAGCACAAAGCTCCTGAGTCCTGTGCAATAACCTGTTGTGCAATAACCTGTCACACAACCTGTAGTTTGGTAGTTATGTGCAATATAGATCATGTGCATTTTAGCTTATATTTCATTACTACCTTGAAATAGTTATTCACACAAATTCATCCTGCTTCACCGTTAAAATTCTACCATGTTGTTTACTATTTTTCTCTTCAGAAACTTTGTAAATATTATAATTACTGTTTCACTTTTTGGTAGTTTATTTTGTACCCTTATTGCATGCTTTAGTATTTCCTGTTTGCTTGTTGTGTGTTTTTTAGCCAGTCAAAATCGTTTTTTCTCATCCTGAGCATTTCATTGTACTAAGTTAACCCTGTGTTAACCTGCATATGACAAATAAACACTTGAACTTGAACTTAATAATACAAAACATAATGCAAGAACAGTACGCCTAACAACAGCAGCACGAACATGAGTTTGTGTGAGCAGGTGGGCACGGATTAATATAAAAACATGCTCTCTGTACCTCACGCTCTCTGTACCTCTTGACTTCTTCACTGGCCTGGTCCCTCACAGATCTAGTTGCCATCCTCACTTCAAAGTCTCCCAACAGCTCGTCCAGCGCTGACATTTTCTTCTTTTTACAAGGTGGTTCATCATCTGAAATAGAAAACAAGCACCATATATTACTGACTATGTTAGCCATGAAGTTTTTTTTTTTTACTGACTTTACCATTTTATGTAAAAATCTTCATCTGATGTTCAGAATTTATTTATGTAGGGACTCGTGTATAACATGTGTAAAAGATGTATCATTATCATCATCCCCCATTACCTAGGAATAAAACATGACATTACATTTAGTGTACAGTATGGTTAAATGCAGTGTAAACAATCAAAAAAACAGTAGGCAGAATAAATCTAGTGACAGCAACAAAACACAGCAGACTGTAAGATGTATTTTGACAGTGTGTTGGGGGATTTACCTTGTGATGCAGGGATGTTGTTTTGCTGATAGGCTTGTGAATGTCCTCTCTGCATCATGGCTACTGTTGTAGCTTTATGCTTCTTATTAATCTTGTATGGCTGTGGGTCATAGTCATGCAGCTTATATTATAGGTGAAGGCTGAGACAACGCAGTTCGGGTCCAACAACGTGTTTATTCTTCTGTGTAACAACAAGACTGTTCACCCATTCTGTGGGCTCATTGGCCCTCATGCACAAACCGTTCGTACGCACAGATTTGTGCGTATACTGTGCGTGCGAGTGATTTGGGATCATTTGTGGCATCCAACAATGTTTTCGTATCCTAGGATTTTTTTCAGATACGAACAGAATTTACGTGTGGTCCAGACCTGTCGTATATTTTAGGAGCGTCAGTCTGCTGTCATCCAGACTGCCTTTTCTCCACTAATAACTTTATATTTCGTTATTTAGAAAATATTTCGAGTTTAAACAATTAAATGCAACCACACATATTGGTTTAATTAAAGCGGCTTCAACACCCCCCCACGTCCACCACCTTGCGCGACCCGCGCGCGGCCCCCGCCCCACTCATGTCGACCACCCGGTGTGCCACGCAACGCGCCCCCACTCATGTCGACCACCCGGTGTGCCACGCAACGCGCCCCCACTCATGTCGACCACCCGGTGTGCCACGCAACGCGCCCCCACTCATGTCGACCACCCGGTGTGCCACGCAACGCGCCCCCACTCATGTCGACCACCCGGTGTGCCACGCAACGCGCCCCCACTCATGTCGACCACCCGGTGTGCCACGCAACGCGCCCCCACTCATGTCGACCACCCGGTGTGCCACGCAACGCGCCCCCACTCATGTCGACCACCCGGTGTGCCACGCAACGCGCCCCCACTCATGTCGACCACCCGGTGTGCCACGCAACGCGCCCCCACTCATGTCGACCACCCGGTGTGCCACGCAACGCGCCCCCACTCATGTCGACCACCCGGTGTGCCACGCAACGCGCCCCCACTCATGTCGACCACCCGGTGTGCCACGCAACGCGCCCCCACTCATGTCGACCACCCGGTGTGCCACGCAACGCGCCCCCACTCATGTCGACCACCCGGTGTGCCACGCAACGCGCCCCCACTCATGTCGACCACCCGGTGTGCCACGCAACGCGCCCCCACTCATGTCGACCACCCGGTGTGCCACGCAACGCGCCCCCACTCATGTCGACCACCGTGTGCCACGCAACGCGCCACGCGCCTCTGTCGGCACACACACACACACACACACAGCGCTGCTGCAGAGACAGGGGAGAAGAAAGGCGAAAGTTGCTTCATGTCATTTTTAATATAAACTGCCTGTTGACTGTGGGCGCTCACTGATGTCATCTGTATTCTGTGTGGGTCTGCGCTCAGATCCGGGGCTGACACTATGATCAAAGGCGAGTCAATTTTAATTCGCCAAACGCGTTTGTGTGTTTTCTGACGCATAAAAGCCGGAATGAATGGACACTTCCTGCTCGCGGTGGCAGGAAACTATATCCTTATATGGTGTTTTGAGGGGTGGGAATTATGTAAATAACCTCCCGCGTGCACGAGCAGGTGAATAGAACAGGTGGGATTCATCATTATTTACACAGCTCATATACACACATTTCCTGACGATAGAAGACTTTGTTGGATCTGACGTGGCATGTTCGTACGAACGCTTCGTACGGACAAAAGTAGGAGGAAGTTAGGATAAGAATACGAACATTTTTGTGCATGAGGGCCATTGACAGGAGTTATCACTGCTACTGAGGAAGGGCAGGGACTTAAAACAGTGTGGAAGAGATCTTCAAGGCCTGTGTAACTCGTGAACTATCACTGAGTTGCCCGTAAAATTTAGTGATAACGTTACCCGTCGCTTTGTGTGTGGCAGCTGCATGATCCTGCTCGTTGTTATGAGGCTTGAAAAGTTGTTGGTCGAGGTTTGTTGTGCTACCAGTGTACTTCAGAGGTGCGCTGCATAGCTTACAAATAGCGTGGCTTTTGTCGAGTTTTCCGTCCTTCTAGTAAAACCCGAAAACGTTCCACACTTTAGATTTTTGTCTGGCTGATGTGTTGAAAATCTTTCGCGGTGACTCGCTAGCGCGCGCGGCTACTATTTACATCCATGCTCGCTCGTGCTCTTGGTGAGCTATGGCGCATGCGTGAGAATAGCTTCGCTCTCGCGTTGTTTTAGAAACGCATTGTAAACCCAGCAAGTCTCGCGATAACCGGTCCGTGTCTTTTCAACCGGTTCATCTCTGAATTTGTGGCTGGTTGCTGTCGGTTTACGTGGATGCTACCGATGCAACCACATCGCTAGCTTGTCAAACCGGATATCCGGTCGAATCGCCTAGTAACGAGGCTATTTTTAAAAAGTAAGGAGTAGAAAGTACCAGTAATTGCGTGAAAATGTAAGAAGTAGAAGTATAAAGTAGGCTGAAAAATAATTACTTTACTAAAGTATAGATAACTAAAATTTGTACTTAAGTAAAGTAACGAAGTATTTATACTTCGTTACTTGACACCTCTGTGCAACATCGACTGTTGCGTTTGGCTTCACATTTCAGCATAAACTGTTTTATACTTGTTGAATATGATTGGCAATAATCCCAAACCTGTTTCACTTGGATCAATTCAAAATAAAAGTTTACAGTACATAGTTTTTATATAATAGGAAAAAATGTTACATTTATGAGGTTTTCTTTTACTGATAGTAGGGGCAAATCATGCATCTCTGTCCAAAGTGTTTAATGGGTCAGACACCATCCCCTTTCCCTCCTCTTGCATCACAAAGAATTTGAGCATGCCCAACACCATCATGAATGCATGAAGTGCGGAGGTGGGGATGAGGAATTACACCTGTATTGGGTTTTGATTTTTAAGTAAAGTTTTGGAATCTCAACCATGCCTTTGTTGCAAATGTTCACTAAAACGTGTTTAAGAAAATCCATGAATTGAACTCAGAGCATTAGATTAAATAATATTCTGTCTTGTCTTTTTTGTAATCACTCACTGCAGTTTGTATTCCTTGACAGGCCCTCCGTCTTCTCCTCGTAATCTGCTGTTTAACATGAACGACACTTGCCTTATGCTGGAATGGTCCCCTCCCAATGACACTGGGGGCCGGAGGGACCTCTCTTACAACGTCCTGTGCAAACGCTGTGGTCCTGAACCCAACCAGTGCCAGCTTTGTGAGGAGGAGCTGCGTTTCCTTCCTCGTCCACTGGGTTTGACCAATGCCACCGTCACTGTCATGGACTTCTCAGCGCACGCCAACTACACTTTTGAGATCGAGTCACAGAACGGCGTGTCAGACCTGAGTTCCTTCCCTCGGCAGGCAGCCATCATCACCGTCAGCACAGATCAGGGTGGTGAGTGTGTAGTTTTATTGTTTTTACTACTTTACCTTCAACACAAAAACCTGGACACTACCTACAGAACACGTCCTGCTACTTTCACGCCTCTCTTCATACCCTTTTTTTTCTCATGCCACGATGTATGGTCTATATTGTTAGTTAAACAAAGCTCTGTAGTATTTCGTTTTAAAGCAAGTGTCTGAACATGAACACATCTTCACTTGTTTACATTAAGCTTTACATACAAAATATTAGCACATCAAATGCTGACTGTTTTAAAATCTTGTGATATTTTATGCCATAAATCTCAACTCTTAATATTGTCAAACCTAAAAATGGGGAAAACTATTTCAGATTGTATTTTGTAAAGCATTATTCTGCTATTATAGATTGAAGAAACCTAACAAAACAGCAAGGGCTCACACATGCAGTAAGACGACTCCGTAGAAAGGGCAAAGGTCAACAGATTCCTCCTTTTGTTTACATTTGATTAAATTCAGTTCAGGTGTTCATTGCTGATTCACATCAAAAGGAAAAATGAGCCATCTGCATGTGAGAAACTTTATAATTACCTCTGAAGAAGCACACCCAACAATGGTGAAACACCAGCAAATAATGATAATAAGAAGAAGAATTTAGGATGGTGTCCACTGGACCTGAGATTAAAGAAAGAGGCACCAACAAACAACAGACACTGAACAGATTGATTAGCCACTAACAGGACATAAAAGAAATGCTCCAGGAGCCAAGTCACCTGGAGAAAATCAAAAGTAGAGAAAATGTGATGGAAGAAAAGGACAGAAAGGAATTTATACAGCGGGTTCAGATGTTGTCAGTCCATACAATAGGCGTTATCATCTGTTAT